>CAUYON010160672.1:0-58678 GCA_963573935.1 Arctocebus calabarensis
TTTATGGCTATTACCATGTAGAGTAACAATTCTATGTCTCCACTTTTGATACATGCAAAATATTCCCTCAAGGTCAAGCACTTAGTTTACTACGTTCTTCCTTTCTTTGGGAGAGCTGGATGACTGTACTGCCAGGTTCCCCGCTGGGCTCTCTGCAACTTCTCTTCCCTCCCTGGAATCTGGGTCCACTCCACTCCCGGGGAAACATGCTCCTCTCCTTCAATGCAGTTTCGTCTGGTCACCCACGAAACCTGATTCACCACATTCCCTTTCTTGAAATGCTTCAATCGAGTTCTGTTGTTCTGAGGATAAAGATCCCACCTTTTCCACGTCCCAAAGCTGCTTGCTGGGATTGGCCCCCCAGCTCCCCAGTCTCACGCTATGTCTCCCCCCGTTTGTTCTCTGGTTCTGCTCTGACTGGTTTTCTTGAGTGTGTGATGAGCTGACCTTCACGCATGCTGTTCCCTCTGACCTACATACTGTTCCACTCTCTCAGGGAGAGCCTCAGTCTCTCCTTGGTAGCCCCTCCCAAAGTCCGTGTACCTGTGTTTGCGAGGATATTTAATACTCGCCTCCTTGCTAGAGTGTGAGGATGGTAAGGATCAGGACTCTGACTTTAGTTACCACCTTGGCTTTGATTGCTAGTGTGGACCTCGGTCATATGTGGTCGATAAGAAATCCTACCATCCAGATCCCTTCGAGGAAGAATGTGCTGCCCCTCTGCAGGGAACAGGCACCAGACGGCCTCCAGCTGCCAGCTCCGTTAGCATCAGCCTCCACTGCACAGAGTGGAGTCCTCAAGGTCACTCTTTTTGAGGCCATCCACATTTGGTGACTGAGTGAAGCAGGGTGTGGTGGTTTTAATGGTGACCCCCCAATATAGATCCACGTTCCAACCCCTAGAACCAGTGAATGGGATGACATTTGAAAAAGATTTTTGCAGATATAACTAAGCTAAGAATCTTAAGATCATTCTGGATTTAGGGTGAGCCTGACTGCCAAGAGCCCTGATGAGGAAAGGCAGAGGGGTGGCAGATACATGTTACAAATTTGTCTGAGCCCATAGAAAGCACGACACCAAAGGCGAACCCCCCCGGAAACTCTGGGCATTGGGTGGTGTTGACAACTGGCTGTAAGGGATGTCAGTCGTGTCAATGTCCCGCTCTGGGGGGCCATCGATAGTGAGGAGGCCTGTGGGGGCAGAGGGCATGTGGGAAATCTATGTAGCCTCTCAATTTTGCTATGAACTTGAAACTGCTCTAAAAAAAAAAAAAAAAAAAAAAAAAAAAAGATTAACCACAAATGAAATAAGACAAAAAGGTAAGAGGCAGAAATATTTGAGCCTCAGCCACACAGAAGGCCTTGAGGAGACTGAGGCAGGGACCGGAGTGAAGCCTCCACATACCAGCAACCCTGGCACCACCAGGGGCTCAGAAGTGAGAAGCCTGAGGAGGGGGCACAGCCCGGCCAACACCTCCATGCTGGACTGCGAGCCTCTAGGACCGGGAGAACAAGTGTCCGTTGGGTTAAGCTGCCCGGTCACTAATAATTCGCTATGGCAGCCCCAGAAAACGAATACACGGGGACCTAAGGACCCTACATTTGGGCCCTGGTGGAATGACCCAGATGAGCACTTCTTGCCCCAGAGCTCACAGTGCGTTCCCACGGCTGCCAGGCTGCGTCGGGGTTCAGCTTCTCTGCCCCATTCTTTCTTCCTTCTTCCTGCCCGGGTTTTTACCCCTAATAAGCTTTTCTCACTCCGTACTTACTGCTTCCAGAGAGCCCAGTATGACACAGCATTATGAGATCTTTGTTAAGTGAACAAATTAAATAGCAAATTCCTGGACAGCAAAAAATTCTTCATGTTTACAACCTTAAAGCTTAGCACAGTATTTCACAATAGTAGGTGTTCAATACCTTCTGTTAAAGGACAGAAAATGCATGAACATGTAAGATTGTGTTGACTCTGCAGACTGAAATGAATCTTGTTAAATATCCCTCTGTAGCTCTGAGCTACACTGAGGAAGGAAGGCGGGCGGCTGAACGGTTGTTGCTGGCGGTGTCTCGAGCTGGGTTAAGCATGTCCGGCTCCTGCAAGGGTGAGGCTGGGGAGGACACAACCCCTCCAAGGACAGTTTTTCCCCTTGAGGGCAACATTTTTGCTCGTGCAGCGCTAAGACTTTTCCTATCAACATGCAGAAATAATTTCACCACCCTGCCCCTAGTCACTCTGACATAAATCCTTCATGATAAACATTTTCAGTGTGAAGAGCAAAAATAAGACGGCAGGGACGTGTCCCGACAAGGCGGTGGAATGCGGGTGAAGGAGAAAGAATTGTCGCTATTCTCCTCAGTGGGGAAGAGCCTGTGGAGGAGATGAGGCTTCAGACTTGCTGCCCAGCACGGCACGTGTCAGGGAACAGGCCCTGGGAGGTCGCCTCCTGCTGGATCTCATATGGAGTCTCAGACGGTGCCAGTGACTTGAAAAGTCTCGCTTCTGGGTCCGCAGAGACAAGGCTGGAACCTCAGAGTGCGTTTCAGTGAATCTTACCAGTGTAGCAGGAAGATGAAATGAAGGACTAGGGAAGGGAGTAGCGAATAGCTCAATGAATGGGATTTGGGTCCCTGTAGGGGGAAGGATATAAGTGGGCCCCGGGTAGGTGCTTTGGACAGGCTACGGCAATTATTCCTCCAAAAGGCTCTAGGAAGCAAATGTCCTGTCTTCATTTTATCATCTAAAATAGTGATCTCAGACACTAGGCGAGCTTCCCAAGAAAATGTGGAGTTAGGATTCAAATTCTGGTCTGTGCGACTCCAAAGGTCACACTTTTTCTGGGACAGCATCTTTTAAGGGAGAAGGGTGGGGATTAAGGGGAAGGTTGAGGCTCGGCACTTACAGCTCAGCGGCTAGGGCGCCAGCCACATATACCGGAGCTGGCAGGTTCGAACCCAGCCTCAGCCTGCCAAACATTGACAACTACGACCAAAATAACCGGGTGTTGTGGCAGGCACCTGTAGTCCCAGCTACTTGGGAGGTGGAGGCAAGAGAATCTCTTAAGCCCAAGAGTTTGAGGTTGCTGTGAGCGATGACGCCGTGACACTCTATTGAGAGTGACATAGCAAGACTGTCTAAAAAAAAGTGGGGGGGGGAGGTTGAAAGAAGTGATGAGGGGTGGGTTACCTGGGGGACCCTGGAAAGGAGACCAGGAGGGGAATTAGAGTGGCCCGGGATCCCCGGAAGACAGCCGGAAGGCTCAGAGTGACAGTCACAGGACAATAGAACACTTCTTATCTCCAAATGCCTCAGAAAGGGGGGCAGAGAGCAGCACCCACATTTGGAATCTGAGCTCAGGGCTGGTGTTAGGCAGCACCTGGGCAGGTGGAGGGATGTGATTCTCCCACGGGGGTAACCCACTCCCAGCCACCGTAAGGATGGGAAGGTGTGGAAGACGGCTTAGTGAGGGGGTGGGCAGAGCAAGGCAGTTCCCAGAATTCCGCGAGGTGACTGGGAGCTTCCCTCCTTGACAAGCACAAGAAGGGGGCGTGCTGCTCACAGCAACAAGAAGTCGGTGCCTGCGAGAGGCTCCCCGTGGCCAAGGGCAACTGGAAGGACGTGGGCTTGAGGATGCCTTACCGGGTGGCATTGACTTGGCCTTGGTCCTGACCCTGATCGCCTCATGAGGACCCTGGAAGGACCTTCGTTTGTCTCCCCTCCTCTCCAGTCTAGTTCTTTCTTCCAAACCACCTTCCCGCCATCATCACCCCCCCCCCAAGTCACTGCCCACCCCCAACCCCTACCAATTCAAAACCCACACTGCTTATCTCCTCCCTGCCCTCCCCATTTTCTGGCACTGGGGTCACCCTGAATGTCACACTGTTCCATCGCTGCATTGCTGTCTCATGCCGTGCTCTGCCCATGCTGCCCCCGTCTGGACTTCCAGGGTCTCCATCCTGCACTACTAGGTTTCTGCTTGGTAAACACCTTCAGGATGTTGCTCAAAGCCTCATGCCCTTTAAATTATTCAGCCTACTTGCAGAAGAGAGCAGTGGTTCCCAACCTTGGAGTGAATCTGGGCACTTAAAACACAGTCAGGCACGTTCTCCACCCCAGAGTTTGTTCTAACTGGTCCAGGACATGGGATTGGCCTAGGTATTGAGACTTTTTAAAAAACCCAGTGAGGCTCAGCACCTGTAGCTCAGTGGTTAGGGCGCTGGCCACATACACCAGAGCTGGTGGGTTCGAACCCGGCCCAGGCCTGCTAAACAACAATGACAACTGCAACCAAAAAATAGCCGGGCGTTGTTGCGGTGGGCACGTGTAGTCCCAGCTACTTGGGAGGCTGAAGCAAGAGAATCGCTTAAGCCCAAGAGTTAGAGGTTGCTGTGAGCTGTGACGCCACGGCACACTACAAGGGTGGCATTGTGAGACGCTGTCTCAACAAGAAAACAAAAACCCAGTGATTCAAATGTGGAGCAAACATTTCAAAACCCTGGCATAGAGTTTAAACTGCTTAACATTTTAAAGGAGACCCTTCATCAGAACTGGTATCAGAAACGTGCTAGTTTCTTTTTGTTATTGCAGTTTGGCTGGGGGTGAACCTGCCACCTTCAGGATGTGGGGCCAGCGCCCTACTCACCGAGCCACAGGCGCCACCCAGAAACGTGCTATTTTCGATTAGCATAATCAGATTGACAAGTGACCGGGAAATAGAGTAACTGACAGTGACAACCGCTGTTAGTGACCACAGCGTGTAAGAAATCAAGGCAAGTGGTTCACACCTGAGTTATGGGAATTTCGATGGAAGATTTTTTTCCATACATAAACAGCATAATAATTAAATTGGATCTTGAGGAATCCATGGCTGTCCACGCACGGATGTGAGTGGGCTGGCTTGTCTGCGGAGAGGCCTGGGAGCAGTGACCTTCAAAAGCAATGAGCACACTCAGCACCAGATCTTGGTTCCTAAATACCACTCAACAAGGGAACCAGGGCTCTTTGGAGAAACACGCCATTCCCAGTGTGGAACTGGGATGTACACAGGAGCCTGGGGCATCTTGTGCCTTCCAGAACACCAGGAGGTGATTGGTCAGGAATGGGGACTGGCCACAAGGAGACAAGAACCAGACTAAAGGGGCTCCCACCAGCCACGTCTCGGACAATCTGGGCATAAAATAATGGCTTTAGGGCTTAGAAAGCAATATTCCAAAGTGAAGGTCCGAAGCTGCGTGGGAAGGAAAGTCTGACTTTTCTCCTGACTCCTTTGTTCTCCCCCCAGGCAAGTCATGGAAACCAGAATTCCTTTCCTTCCAAGTAGGTCATAGACCCCTTTCCCTAAAGCCAGCCATAAAGCCTAAAAACATTACTCTAACCACACCCCATCTTCCTGTGTAACAGCTGGCCGTCAATATCCCCATTCCGGAGGGAGCTCAGCTCCTGCCCTGGAGGAGGAAAGGCTACCAGAGAGGCCAGACGGCCTGGCCTGTCTTCCCCGCGGCCTAGTACCAGTGCCTTTGTGTTTAATTATACTTCTACATGGTGGTCTCTGCTTCAAACCTATGCGTAAAATCAGACAGCTTCTCATGGATGTCTGGGTCTTCATTTCTGAAGTCTCCTGTGTCACAGAGAACTATGGTTAGAAAAACCTGTTGTGCCTTTTCTTTTGTCAAACTCATTGCAGGGGTTGGTGGTGGGCAGGAAAAGGATCGCCCCCTTTCCACCCTTACAACAGTAATGATTATAACCAGTGGGAAAACACAGGAACCCCGGTATGCACACTGACAGACACACGAATAGAATTTAAAGCATGAGGAGGAATGGGACATTTAGCCTCAAGTCTCGCCCTCCTCTTATCTACAATGGGGGGAAATGACTGTCATTGAGAAGGCTGACAGGCACCAAGCCAATCAAATGATCAAGAGGAACGTCATCAGAAATAGGACATTTAAATTCTTATCATCTGACAGGATGTCATGGGAAGAGCCCAGCATCCTACAGGGACATTCCTGGCAAAGACGCAGAACGTGATGAACCCAGTTAGAGGCCACCAGCCAAACCCCGACTGAGGGAATCCAACGAGAATCGGCCTGCAAAGTGTCGACGTCCTGGAAGTCGAGGAAAACCTGAGGGACTGTTCCGGATTGAAGAGGAGTTGACAGATGTGACAGCCAGATGCAACTGGGAGAAGCTAGCCTGGATTCTTCTTTCTAGAAAGGACATTTCAACATTGGGAAAATGCTGAAACCTGACCGGCATCTGAGGAGCAGACGGCTAGCTTCTGTTGTGACACAGCAAGGCTGATGTCCTGCCTCAGTGATTGCACTGTGGTCGCCTAGGGGAAGGGCCTGGAGGGATGGGTCTCATTCTGCATCTTCATATCTGCCTTCTAGATGGTTCAGGAAAAAAAGCTCTTTGAATTGTACTTGCAACTTCTCTGTACATTGAGAAATTGTTTCAAAAGAGCCTCTCAGGGTTTGTACATTTATCTCTGCATGTGTTAAGTGCATATTTATTGAGCACCTATTAATGTTTGCTGTGCACCAGGAATGCCAGGATATACGGGTGCTGTCTGGAAAGTATCCAGGAAGAGCAGAGGCATGTGTGGCTGGACACTTTGAGGACAGCCCTGGGATTTCCGGCTTGACGAGCCCACGGTGTCTAAGTACTGGCTAAGCTTCTACTCTGTGAGCCAAATAAATGTCTCGGCTCAAGGAACATATTGCTGGCCACTATGTTAGACTATGGGATGGTCCAGGCCCAATTTATAGATTTGAAATTTAGAGGCTGCATACACAGCATTAGCATTTATTTATTTATTTGGGTGCGGCCAGGTTTGAACCCACCACGTCGGGTATATGGGGCCAGCACCCTACTCCTTTCAGCCACAGCATTGGAGGCGCTGCCCAAGCATTAGCATTTAATAGCCTGGAGTCTGGAACAGATTAGTGAGCTGCTCTGAGGGCTGCGTCTGTTAGCCTATAAGAAAGACATAATTCCTCCTTCCTGGGATGGGTTGCGACAGTTAGAGAAGCGGTTTATATAACATGTGACGGCCTTCTCTTCTCTGTGTACCCTCCTTCAACAAAAGTAGTCTACGCCCAGCTGTCTCAGGGAGGCCCCGGGCTTGCTTAGACCCTCCAGCTGTAGCTCACGCCAGATTCCACCTAACGAAGCTGCGGAGGCCACACATTTGATCTGGGAAATGGGGCAGGCTGGACAGGCCACATCATTTCCTCTCAGTCAAAATGAACTCAACCTGGAGCACCCCATCCTGTCGGGGCGGTGGCGGTGGCACCTTGGTGGCACCAGGCCATGTGGGTTTGGGTTCCAGGCACGCCACTGTCCAGCTGTGTGGCGGTGGGCAGTTGTTCCCCTGTTACTTTGGACTCCTGAAGTGGGGGCAACGATACCATCGCGTCCCCTTCGCTGGGTCGTGCTCAGTGAAAGGAGTGAACGCCTGCAGAGGGCTGTGGATGCCACCCGGAGTGCCAGCCACAGTGCCTTGGGGGAGGGGAGCGGGAAAAACTGGAAGGAGGGCTGCAGTTTTATGTAACTCACGGCATCGGGCAGGGCCACTCAGGGAAGCACCTGGTCCGTGGTGGGGACGGGGACGGGAGTGCACAGCCAAGGGCCTTTACCGTGTATGCTGCAGGCAGGCGGGTGCAGGACAGGCCTGTGTAAACGGTGGTAGCCAGCTCTGGGCACAGCTGTCTCTGGTTGGGGCAATTAGGGCTGGTGTGTGCTATGGCCTGGGGCGTAAGTGCCCAAAAAGGACAGTGGTCCAGGATGTGGGCTCCATGGACTGCTCCAGAAGGGGAACTGACCAGCTCTGGCCAGCACCTCAACACAGGGTCAAAACAGTGATCTTGTTACACCCGGCACACAGGATGCTCTCAGACATTGTCAACTCTCAGGCAATAAATTCCAGGTCAGAGGTCAGTACTGAGGTTCTCACACTTGCCCCTGTGCGGAAGGAGAATCTTGCAGACTCACGTCATGCCAGAGAAGGCAGCAGCCTGTTTCTCGTCCCAGCACTGTTTCCTGTGGCTACACCCTCTATAAGAAAGGGGGGAAGGAGAACTGACATTTATAGAGCACCTACTGTGTACCAGGTACTACGCAGCAGATCTCATGCACATTGTCCAGGATTTTGTGGCAAAGTTTTACTAATTACAGCCTGCATTTGATTTGTCTGGTTTTCATACTATTCAAAGTGCTTTCACATATATTATCTTACTCGAGTCTCATGAGCCTTTGTGAGTAGGTGTGACTGGTGCGATCATCTGCATTTCAGAGAGAAGGAGACTGATTTACAGAAAATGGGCAGAATGATCACGTAACTAGTGTGTGAGGAATCTGGATCACAGGCACCCCCACCCTCTGCCCCTGTGTTCAGGTGACCCACAGCCTGCCCTTTATCTGCCCAGCTCATCCTTCTCTAGAGAACCGTGATCCCTCTCCAGGCGGGCATAAGTGAGTTCCCATAAAGCGTGTATGTGCCAAGATCAGCGCATATATGCACACATACACATATCTGCAAAAACCCATGCACACATGGGCGTGGAGGGATGAGCAGTCAAACACCTGCGACATCCAGTTGCTCAGAGAAGGATGTGGAGAAACAACTCTCCTTCAGTATTCTTACATTTCTGCATGGGCCAGGCCTCTGAGCAAAGGGTTCTGGCAACCTGTGTCAAAGATGAAGCGGAACATGCCGTGGAAGTTAGAGGTAGTGACTTGCTCTGGGGAAATTTGAAGGGTTACCCCAAAGTCATTTGATTCCAATTCTAAGCGGACAGTAGACCTAGAGGCCTTCCCTAGAGGGAATTCTCCAGAGGGAACTTTACAGGTTTTACTTTCTGGAGCAAATCTCCCAGCCTCTGTGTCTCTCCCGCTCCCCCAGGAGGAACTGGTGTGTAGGGAACAGGCTTTACGAAGATGCTCTGAGTAAATAAAAAGCTCTTTTATCTCTGAGCCTGAGATCTTGTGTCACAATAAAACATGAAAACATGACAAAATTATCTGCTTTAAACCTCTATTGTCTTTTTAGTTATGTGTACCAATGATAATGATATTGTTATTTTCCTGCTGTTACTGAATACTGTTCTCCAGGCACAGGACTAACGGCTGTAATCTGTCCAAGGCTGCACGGCCGGCTGGTGGTGGAGCTGGGGAGCTGTTGCTTCTGTCCAGGGGAGGCTGCGTTCTGAGGGCTGCTCCTCCGTGGAGCACAGCAGCCAAGGTTGTTTGCAGACAAGGGCAGGTGAGCAGGTTTCTCAGCTGGAGGTAGGGATGCCGAGTCACAGGTCTGCAGACCTGGGAGCTTTCTCGGGACATCACCCCCACCAGCAAAGCTGACGGCCATTCTCCTTTTCTTGCCTCGGGGGTCCCCTATAATGGGACTAATTAGTCCGTCAATGTTCCATTTGCCGCTGTGTGAACCACGCCTGCTGGACGGTCTGTGCCTTCCTGCTGCTCCAGGCCAGGCACAGGTCAAAGCCCCATTAGCAAGACCCAGCCCTGAGCTGGACTCCAGCATGGGGCCACAGCGTAGCCTGGGTGACTGAGTGAGGTGTGAGAGGGGGAGACTGTAGCACCGTCCCTCCCCATGTCTCTGCTCCTTCAGAGACCGGTTCCCCAATCCTCACAGGCTCCAACCAACAGTTTGCTTTCTGTCTCTGTAGATTTCCCTGTTCTGGGTATTTTATGTTAATGGAGCATATAATCGATTGTCTTTTGTGACTGGCTTCTTTCACTTAGCATAGCCATGTCAAGGTCCACCCACATTGTCACACAGACCAGGATTTCATCCCTCACCATTCCGCCCCGGAGTTACACCAGAGTCTATGCCAACCCCTCTCAGCTGATCACTTTGCTTTCATCTTTTGGCCGTTTCAAATAACGCTGCTGTGAACATTCACGTGCAAGTCTGTGTGGACAGGGGTGTTTGTTACTCAGTTATAGATCTTGGAGTGGAAATGTTAATTGCTGGGTCATGTGGTAACTAACTCCATGTTTAACATTGAGGAACTTCCAGGCTGTTTCCAAGGCAGCTGTACCCCTTTACATTCCCGAGTGCTGCCCATGGCTTCCAGTTTCTCCACATCCTCCCAAACATATCATTTAACTTTATTTTTGAGACAAATGTCACTCTGTCATCCTGGGTAGAGTGCCATAGTGTCATAGCTCACGGCAACGTCCAACTCAAAGGCTCAAACCATCTCCTTGCCTCAGCTCCTGAGTAGCTGGGACTATAGGTGCCTGCCATCACCCCCAGCTAATTTTTTTTTACTTTTGGTAGTTTTTGGCTGGGGCCGGGTTTGAACCCTCCCCCACCTCTGTTATAAGAGGCCAGTGGCCCTACTCATTGAGCTGCAGGCACCACCCCCTAGTTTTTCTATTTTTAGGGGTCTCGCTGGTCTTGAACTCCTGGGTACAAGCAATCCACCAGCCTTGGCCTCCGAGTGCTGGGATCACGGGCGTGTGCCAACACCCCAGCTGGCCATCACTGGTATTTTCGATTCTAGCCATCCTTGTGGGGGTAAAGTGTGGGTCTGACTTGCATTTCTCTAATGGCTGGTGATGTTGAACTTCTGTGTCAGCCTGAATTTGTTAAAGGCCAAGAGACCAGAGAGAAAGATGCATCGGAGAGGCCAGTTATGTGAGAGGCCACCCTCCATGTAAGCCGTATTAGAACTCACAGGATCCCCCAAGCCCTGTAAGGAGAGAAGATGCAGCTGGGGAGCCCAGGCCCACATGCCCCTGCTCAGAACACTATCCCGGGTTTGGGTCAAAGTCCCTTAGTGACCCACAAGTGCTCCAGCACAAAGGCCTACTGCAGGGAGGGTGGCAGATAGAAACAAGGTGCACACACGGTGCTGTGGCACAGGTGATTTTTGAAACTGAAATGAAGTCGATCCCCCCTCAAAATCTCAAACTGACATAAACGGGTTTTAATTACAAAGGATTCATTTCCTGTGTCCTTGTAGGTTTCTGGGTGAGGCATTGCACAGGGAGGCTGGGCGAAGTCCTGTATAAGGGGAGTCGGACCCCCCGAGCAGAGCCGTGACTCCATCACTGACGGGCTGTGTGACCTTTGACAAGTCACTGTATTTCTGTGCCACAGCTGTCACGTCTACATAAAAGGTGAGGATGATAATGGTAGTATCCAACTCACGGGGTATTGAGATTCAAATGTAAAGCACTTAGGATGATGCCTATTGTACAATAAATGCTCCATAAAAGCTATTTCTTGATATATGACTTCACAACAACTAAGTTTCTCGCCACAGGAAGTCGAATCTCAGGTTGAGTAGAGCAGATGGTAGGATTTTTCTAATGATTTCAATGAGCATGATAAAATTAAGGTATCTGATCAGAGCTATAGTTCTCAGTCTCAGAACTACAGAACCAGAATCATACTGAAACTATTTGAACAAATAAGGGCTGGTTGTGCCCAGACCAAATAAATGATTATATCCAGGAGTCTGAAGCTCAGGCCACTGCATCTTTTCCAAAGCTCTCAGGTGATTCTGTAATATGCAAGCAGAGCTGAGAATCACTGGACTAGATCTTGCTACTTAAGTGTGGGTCAGGGATCAGCAGTGCAGATGCTGCCTGGAAATGCATTAGGTCCACAGACCCTCAGGCCCCTCCTCCCCTGCGCAGACCTACCAAATCAGAATCCGTATTCTAGCGAGACCCCATGATCCGTATGCACATGGTAGCGTGAGGTGCACCAGATGAGGTCATTTCCAAGGTCACTTGTTGCTCTGAAATAGGGGTCCAAGTAATGCTAACAGCTGATGTCTCAGACAGATCCGAGGCAGACGGGTGCCATTGAGCTCATTGTTCTCCAGGCATGGAAATCTTGACGAAAGCAAACCTGTGCTCACAGGCCAAGGTCATTAATTAGCAGGATGCCCCTGGCACTCAAGCTCTGGTGCAGATGGAAAGGGTGATGAGAAGTGACAGATTGATAGGGACCAGAGAGAGTGAAGGGGATAAGTCATGTGCTTTTCCCAGGTCTCAGTGAATGTAGATTTTGAAGAAATTGCAATGCTGCAGTGGCTGTGAGTCACCCAGAGTCAGAAGCAGCAGCCCCCAGCAGGGCTTGCTCCGCCCACAGAGGAACCTGGCCCCACCTGGCCTCTCTGCTGTCCTCTTTCCCCAGCCTCCTAAGCACGGCTTTACATCCCGTCAGCCTCCACGATTTCTGTCCTCTCACCTCACCCTCCAGATTCACCTCTTCACCAGAGTCTATCATTTCTCCATCTCCTTGTGCGTTGACAAAGGCACTGTTCTATGTGTCGGTCAATACCAAGAACACAGGAATGGATACTAGACAAAGTATTAAAAACTCAAAACCAAGTGAAGTGTGAACACATCCTGCATTGCTTATTAACTAAGCCACTGAGAAGTCACCAGGCCCGGTGACGAAGCACAACAAACTAAGGGTTATACGTCTTGCAGGACTTGACGGGCTGGCTAAGGGGCCCACAGGAGGGGGGAAACTGGTTTCCTTTGCACAGGGATTTAGTCCTCTACGTTTTGCTGTTGTTACTATTATGGTAAAGTGTACATCACATAATATTTACCATTTTAACCATTTTAAGATGTCTAGTTTTGCAGCATTAAGTACATTCAAGTTGTTGCACAACCACCACCGTCTTTTTTTGCAAACCCCCATTAAATAATAAGTCTCCCAACCTCCTGGCGTCCCTGGAAGTCACCATTCTACTGCTTTATGGCTTTGGGTGCTCCAGGCATCTCACGTAGGGGAATAATATTTGTCCTTTTGTGACTGGCTTATTTCACTCAGCACAAAGTCCTCAAGGCTTGTCCATATTGAGGCACGTGCCGGAATTCCCTTCTCATTTCTCCCTGACATCCTGCCACCGGGCCGACAGTGAATAATCGTTTATCTAACAAGGGCACTCTATATTCCGGGCAGAGGACACGGGGAGGCCTGCAACTTAACCCCACTTCGACGAGACAATGGTCAGGGAGGATGCCCTTTGTCTACGGGTGGAATTGCAAGAGGCAGAAGAAGTGGGGGCAGCCCCAACAGGAGGCAGCGCCCAAGACCCAGAGGGGCACACAGTGCGCGTGTGTTCAGAATTCTCCTAAATCTCACTCAGCGTGTGGAGGCGTGAGGCTGCCTCTGGTCCCACCATCTGTCGTGCAGCCCCTGCTGGCAGGAAGTGCCATGTCCCTGCAGGCCAGCTCCAGTGTGCGCGCAGTGGGGACACCGGCAATCCCCAGCACAGCCCCCAACACAGCTATAGCCCGGACTTCAGGGAGCTCGTGTCTCGGGAGGGAAGAAAAGTAGGAAGCACGATGGTGTCTAAGAGGACATCAGAGCTGGAAGGAACCTCGGTGCTGCCACATCCTCATTTTATTCTGAGGCAGCCGAGGCCCAGAAGGTGCCCTAACTGTCCGAAGTCATAAATGGGGCTAAGACAAGGATTCAGGACTCAGCTGTTTCTCCCAGCCTCCAGTTTCTTTTTCTAAGTCCATGATCCCTTCAGCAACAATGGATTCTCCTTCCCCTTCCCGGCCTCCAGGTTTCCAAGGAGTTCTTCAGAGCTCACTTCTCCCTGGGTGATGGCAGGAGACATTTCAAAACCTTCCTTGAATTCTCCTGTGTCACCATCCCATGCTAGTCCCACCTTCTCCTTGAAGTCCATGTTGCCTCCTCCCTGACCCACTGGGATGCCCCTTTACTGCATTTTGATTGCTTACTTTTCCACTAAATCTGCCTGGTGGACTCGGGCAAGCCATCTGCGGAGTAAAAGCCCAGCTAAAACAAGAAACCATTCAGCAAAGTGAATGATACCATGTAGGGCTTGAAATGCCCTTGCCCGCTGAGCAGCCAGCCTCAGCCCAGCCACTTTTTAGTTTACCATTGTTTTTAAACAGCTTAAACAGCTCTCTCCTTTCCACAAAATGACTTAAAATGCCTCGAAAGGGACAGTTTTGGATTTGAAATTACTACTGTATTGATTTGGGCAAGTTCTTACTTTAGGAATTTGGGACTGATCTGCGCAAAAAATGTTTGAAATTTCTAACGCATTAATCTCATTAGTGCAAATTCAGCTGACAGGCCCTGAGCAACCCTGGGGGACAAGGGCCTGAGATGCAGATGCTTACAAGGGGCCATTTCCTTCGCACCTGGAGATGAGAAATCAGTTGTCAGCCCTTGCTTTGAAAGACAGGAAGATTGGTGATAAGTCAGAGTTGCCCCGAAGAGGCTCTGTAGGAATAAGGACACATTCCGTTCCCTCCCCGGGAGCAGTTTACACCTCTCGCCAGAGCAGGGATTAAAGCCATCAAAAACCTGATTGCCCCCCCCCCGCCCCCATTTTAGCATTGACTACACCCACATCTTCATCAGCAGAGAGCAGGAATCTTTAAAGCTCTTCCTCTGTCCTCTTGTGACTCAACATTGTGCTTGCTCCTTATTTCTATATATTTCAATGGCTCCCCACGAAGTAGTTCCAAGAATTTGGACCAGCAATCTCCCCTTCGGACATGGAATTGCCAAATCTTTTTGTCAAGTGAAGATGTTAAAACAAAATGGAATGAACCAACAAAACTACCAGTACTGTGATTTCTTTTTCTTTTTTAGAGACAGGGTTTCACCCTCTTTCTAGACTGTAGGGCACTGACCAATCATAGCTCACTAGAGCCTCAAACTCCTGTGCAAAAGCCATCCTCCTACCTCAGGCTCTCGAGTGACTAAAACCATGGGTGACTTGCCACCATGCTCAATTTTTGTTTTCATTTTTTGTAGATAGAGGGTCTTGCTATGTTGCCCAGGCTGGTTGCAAACTCCTTTCCTCAAGTGATCCTTCCACTTTGGAAGTACTTTGTTTCCCAAACAAACAGGCATGAGCCACTACCCCGGCCTCTTTTTAAAAAGGGCATTTTAATGCCACATAACAGAATAAAGCTCTTTTCTCTCTTTTTGGCCGAGGCTGGGTTTGAACCCTCCAACTTCGGCATGTGGGGCTGGCACCCTACTCCTTTGAGCCACAGGCGTCACCTGAATAAAGCTCTTTATACTGTTCTTATGGTGTTTAGCATTTGGACCCAGGGGATAAAGACCGGGTGCTATAGGATAAGTGACAACTGTGTTTCCATTTCCCTACCACTGTCTCTGATCTGGACCTATCCCCTAAAAGATACTCTTTAATCTAGCCCAGTAAACCAGGGTACACTGGTTCTTCTCCCTCTGCACCTTAGGAAATGCCTGCTCTCCCTGGGAACCCATGCTTGTCCCTGAGCTCTTCTGTGGAAGTCTCCTTTCCAGGAAAAGTCTCTCCTCTGTGCCTTTGAAAGACAATCACTCACATTGCATGGTAATTGGCACATGTAGCAGCCATCCCCCTCTCTCCCTCTGCGGCTGATGAGGGCAGGGGTGATCTATTGCCCACTCTTGTCCTAAGCAGCCTGAAGGCAGCCCCCTCCCCAGAGGGGCAACTCGGCTGCCCAGGGAGGAAGGAATCCCCACACAGTGGTCAAGCACGTGCCCAGGACTGTGCTGGCATTGGGGAGGCTGTGCCAAAGCAGAAAACAGGGTCCTTGCCATTGGGGAGTTTACTTTTAGGGACTTGAGTAAATCGGACTTCATGGAGACAATGCAAGCCATTTGGAGCAGTGTGACTCAGACCACGGGCATAATAGCTGAGGGAATTTAAAGTGAAGGGGAAATCATCTCCGGGTGGGGCCTGCCAGCCGTGGTTTCATGGAAGAGTTGAGTTTTCATCCGGGCCTTGAAAGAACTTGACAATTCAAATTGGCAGAGGAAAGCAAGGATAATGAAGGAAGGGTGAAGAATAGGAGGGAAGGCTTGAAGGGATTATGCAGTGGCAAAGACAAGCGGGGCTCGAAGGTTAGGGCCATGGTGTAAGAACTAAGGAACCCAACAGGGGCTCACCAGGAGGCTCCTTGGGTAGATGAACTTGGGCTAAACGCCAAGCAGAGTAATAGTATTTCATTGCTGAAAAGATTAGGCAACATCCAGTCCAACCCTCCCATTTTTATAGATGAGAAAACTGGGACAGAGAGAGGGAGAAGGACTTACCCAGGGCAGTAGAACAGTAAGGATAAAAGCAATGGCTTCCTTGTACAAGACCACGGTCTTAAACCCTTTATGTGCATCTCAGTCTTTGCAACAACCCCGTTTTGCAGATCAGGACGCTTAAAAGGTAAGCAGCTTGCTCAGGGTCACCAGGTAGCGTGGATGAGTGACAAGAATCAGCAATTTTGGAACTGATCTGATAGGGTGCCAGTGCTCGTGGAAAGAAGGTAGGATTTAGAGTGCAAAGGCCTGCATTCAAATGACTCAGGCAAGTTACCTAACCTTGCTGACCCTCTGTTTCCCCACTGCTACAGAGGAGCTGTCGGGACTTCTGTGCGGATTAGATGAGATTATGAGTCGAGTCCTTGGCATTAGTCCCCACTCAGTCTGCTCAGTAAACATTAGTTCCCACTTCTCCCTCTTGCTCGTCTCCTTTATTAGTCATAGCTACAAGTTCCCATCCCCCATCCTGTAGATGCAGGTGTCCTGCTCTGGGTGCAAGGCGGTGGCATGAGAAAGGGGGGCAGAGAAGATGTATTATTCCCTTCCTTGCTGTGAGGTGTGGGAGTCCCACGAGCACCCAGGGGGAAGACACCAGTTGTTCCTCCTCAACCCCTGTCACGGAGGGACCTCTCTACCTACCCACTCTCAGCTTCCTGGCTTGAGTTCCTTACTCCCCTTTCCACTCTCAGCTCCAGCTGTCCCACACAGTTGGTCATGCTGCTCGATGGTTTAGTTGGAGGCCTCCATAAACAGCGTCTGTGGCAAGAACAGTGCTCAAGTGGGCGCTTGAAAGGGAGAGTCATGCAGAGTTTTCACACTGGCTAAGAGACGGATAAGATGAACATTCCCCTTTGTTCTTGGCCTCGTGAGTGGTGATCTGCTTGACTGCAAACCACCCGCTAACCCCTCAAGCCTTAGCAAGTTGGAGCTTATGTAGAAACTAGTGTTTGCGGACGATGGATGTGTGTTCACTGGGTTTCCAAGTCCCTCTGGAGGTTGTTTTTGTTGAACCAGGAGTTAGTGACATCTGCATATTATGGATTTCTCTTGGGTTTAATGGAGGTCTGGACGACACAGGGTGGAGTAGGGGTAAGATCCCAACATTTTTAAAGTTCCCAGTGTGCACAGGGCTCCGAGCCAGCACCCCATGAATGCGGTCTTGCTTTCTCTCTGCAACAAGCCTAGCAAGTGGTGAAACCAAAGCTCAAATTTGGCCAGGCCCGGGTTTTAACGACAGCTTCCCTCTAGAGCTGGGAGGTTGAGGCCCATTCTTCAACTTCTCTCAGTCCTAATTTCCCCATGTGGAAAGCAGGAAAGGCAACACCCACCTGGTGGAGGAATTCAGAGGGCGAAAGGGGGTTGTGAGGTAAAGAATACACCATTCTCCGGCTCGAGATTGCTGCTCACGGGGCTGGCTCGCTCAGAGCTGGAGCAGCGAGCTCTTCAGGAGGGCATGGGCTTGCTAAACCTCAGAGCCAGGGAGGAAGAGTTTGATTTTGTTGTGTTGCACCTACACACATTTTACTCCGTTGAGAGAGAGGCTGAGAGGTTTGGTTGACTCGAGTGTTTTGGGAAAGTGTGAGAGCCCTGGAGCAGAAACCAGAAGTTCTAGATGCTACTTCTGGCTGGGATATGGCACACTTGTCCTCGACCGAGGCCTTCAATTTCCACATCTGTAACCTGATGCCCCTGGAAGCAGTGATCTCTAAACTTCCTCCTCCTCCATGAGTCTCCAAGCTCTCAGAACCTGTTCCAAAACACGCTCCCATTTATATAATCTTAACAGCCTCATTCCGGCCTTTCAAACATGACAGGCAGCTTAGGAGGTACAAGAAAAATAACTCAAATAATTTCAAAACAAAACAAAGCAAATGACACTTACTGCCTCTGGATTGGATATGCTTTCCATTTCTTGCCCTGTTCACCTGCACAAGGAAAAAACTTTTTTAAACAATACATTGTCTTTCTACCTAGCTTTTTGTTTGGGCCTTGTGCCAGTATTATGGATAAGATCTTTCAGGAACTTTTGTAATATTACATACTTATGCAAATTGGCCAAATGTTTATAGCAACAGGCACCACAACAGGTTGCAATTAGTGACATGAAGCGCCGAGCCCTCTAAATGTACAGCAAGCTCTAGAACGGAGGGTGCAGTGGGTTTGCCAAAAGAACAGATTCTGGAGGGCTCCAGGCTCCAGCTCTTGAATCTGGGTTTTTTATTGTGTCCAGTGAAAGGGTGTGGCTGTCCCATTTCATAGACCGCCATGGGCCATACTTTGGGATGGCTGCTCCAGGTCCAACTCGACCCTCGGTCATGTAGAATCCAGAGTGGAGGCCAGGCCTTGGCAGCCCCTCTAGTGCACAGGGCCTGTGTGAAGTCAGCCTGCAGGCCACAGGCTCATGTCTGCGGTGATGGGGAACCAGGCCTTCAGAGGTGGACAGACCTGGAGGTGAGACTGGGGTTCACGGCCTAAGTCCACCACCACCTTGCTGAGAGACTATAGGGAAGATGCTTCCCTTCCTCAGTGTTATTTGCAAAACAGAACTAGCCAGTCCTGGGCTTTAAGCACAGTCCCACTTCCTAGCTGTGTGTAATGCCACCCATCTCGTTGGGTTTGTTTGGGAGTTAAAGGTTTTCTCCTGGCTGTAGTAAACATTTGATCAATGGGTATTATTCCATCATCTGGGGCGTTTCCCCAGCTGCAATTTTGGGAGTGTTAAGAGGTTCTCTGGTCCAGTTAATTGTGAAAGCACAGGTAGACAAACTGCTTCCCGGAAGACTTCTCAGCGCCCCAAAGAGAACTGTGACTTTCTGGAAGGGGGTTATGGAGCTCGCTGCTTCTCAAAATTGATTTGTTCTTAGAACCCCCTTTTGTTATGGGCCATTTGGGGGACTCAATCCACGAAAGTACATTTGGAAAACCTTAACCATGACCTAGAACGGGGGAAAAATCTGAAAAAGTAGTACCTGGGGAGAAATGTGGAGTAGGATATTTGAGAAATGAGTACAATATAAAGGCCACGAAGAGAAGGGGGGATAGGGACAGTGGTGTGCTGAGTGTCCAGTGTGACCCTCACTGTTGGGTGGTCGCATTTGCAGCCACTCCTTTTGAATCTCTAAAGAAACCTTTGCAGGAGCTGGGGCAAGCCTTAACTCTCCCCATTTCACAGATGACCAAGTCAGGCATAGGCAGGCTCAGCTCTGGCCAAGACCCCAGAGGAGGTGGTGGTGCATTTGAGATGTAAGCCCATTTCCCTCAATGTCACATTCTAGAGTCTTCTGTCTAGGAGAGGAAGGCTGACTTAGAAGCTTACAGGTCCTTAGGTTGTTTGAACTCCACTTAGCCTAGGGTGGTTAAATAATTAAGATTTTTTTTTACTTATTTGGGACTTTAGGTGTCAACCAGATTGTTTTCATTTGTCTTTGCAATTTTGACATTTGGAACATTGTGAACATTTGATCTGTTGAGAAGGATCTTTGGAACCTTACCAAAAAATGTTTAAATGAGGCTTAGAAGTAGTTGAATGAAGTTTTCTTGCCCTGCTCCTTTTGCTCTCCAGCCCCATCCCTAGCTATAAAGCTCTGTGGCCTGGGGTGCAGTCTCCTGGGCTCAGGTGGCCTTCCCAGCTCCCATGACCTTGTCATAGAAATTGCTGACGTCAGCCTGTTCCCTTCACAGTCCTTTGGGGTAAGAAGAGTCCCAAGGGCCTGTACCTGGTGCAAGAAACAGTTCCCCAGCCAGCATTCTATTTAGCTTGGGTGAAGGATGCACTCGGCGATAACACAAAGAGCCCTGGGCAGGCGCAGGACCCAGAGAGGTTCCTGGACCTCATCACTTGATGAATGAGGAGGCCACATCAGAGAGATAGAGGTGGTGCCGGATATGCGGATATGCTGTGTGGGGTTATTTGTCTGTCCTACACCTGCTGTTTGTGCTCAAGCAGGGAATCCTCCCTGCAGAGGGGTGAGAGGCAGAAGCAGGCAACATTTCGGCCAGGTGGCGTGATCGATTACGGCCTGAGGGGGAGGGCGCCTGCCTCACCCAAGCTTCTCAAAGCCAGCTCTGGGCACCTGGCATGCATGTGAGGAAAGTCCTGTCTGTTTTGATGGCTGGCTTTTGTTTTTTGTTTCTGTTTTTTACTGGGAAAGCAAATTCAACAGGGACTATTTCCCTAACACAGTCACTCCGAGGTCATTTGTTAAGTCTTAACTGTGTACATGACATTGTATGTGAAATTCCTGGAAGGAATGAGGGTAGGAGGGCCACAAAGCAGGACCTCATAGGCCAGCTGAACTGACCTGAAGTGAAGATCCTTAACCCATACAGAGGGAAAAATGACATGACAGGATCATATTCTAGGAGGCTATGCTGGACATCTGACATTTTTATTTACTGTCTTGGCAAGCCATCCTTCCCCAACATGGAGGTCCTGGTGAGGCTCGCCAAAGCCCTCTACCTCCACTTCCAGCAGAAGTGTGAATGAGTGAGCTAAGCCCTTTTTCTACTGAGGACACCCACTTCTAGCGGGGACACTGAGGAGCAGATGGGAATTAGATCTATGTTCCCCCTACCCTCCAATAACCTTCAACAGTAAGGTCTGTGACCTCTTGTCCCTTAGATGTGTGGGGCGATCCTGGTTCTTCAGCTTCCCAAGACTTGGTTTCTCAGCATGTCTCTTCAATTCTGGGTACTACTCAGCTTCTAGTCTCCTTCCAATGTACTCTCCTTTTCCTTAAATTAGCCAGGGTCTCTTTTTACGCTTGAAGGCCAAGAACGCTAATTGATACTTTAATGATATTAAGCAAAGAGCCTTGGAGTCAGAATCTCTGGTTCTGAGTTAAAATTCTAGCTGTGTGTGACCCCCTCCAACATTACACTATTTTGAGCCTAATCAATGGAGCAGGGGCAAAAATTCCCAAACATTTTCCTTTTCAAGGTATCAGGAGGTAATAGGAAAGTGCTTCATATAACTATAAAATGCCATCATTATTCCCATCTTACTGAAGAAACAGGTTCATGAAGAGTCTTTTCCCGAGTTTGTCAGTGCTAAGTCTGTTCTTTTGCACAATGTCACACATTAACCTTCAGTTAATGAAGGAAGAAAGAAGTGGAACCCAGAGTTTATCACAGGAACCCTCTACGGAACTGCCAATGCCAAAAGGTGACCAAGAATGCGTTATCATAAAACTTCAGAGAGGACAAAATCATTTGAAAAAAGAAGGGCCCATCTAGTCCTCAGTTCCTGCTAGCGAGTGACAGACTGGGAAACTGTACTTTCTTCCTCCTCACTCCTCAGGGCCTGGTGCTTGTTTATTAAACAGTCTGATGCCAAGCCATGATTTCCCTGGAATAGCATAGTGATTAAGAACCTGGGCTTTCAAGTTGGTAGTCTAGACTTTAATCTTGCTTTCACTGGAAAAGGTTTTTTACATGGTAAAATTTTACCTCCTAGTTGACCACCTCCCTACATCGACCACATCTGAGTCATCCTAATTTTCATAGACGGGATATGTACCATGTGTACGAATCAGCACCGTAGGCCTAGTTCCCTGTGTTGACCACTTCTGTATACGGACCAGATTGTTAGTCCCTTGGGCGATCAACTTAGAGATTGTACTATAATCGAAAACGGATCCCTATCTCATACCATCAAAAAAAATCAAGTCCAAATAGATTAAGAACCCAAATGTGGCAAAACTTAAACTCTGGAAAGGGGAGGAAGGAAGGAGAGGAGGGGTCACAGTGTATGGCATACCTCTTGGGTGGGACACAGTTATAAGAGGGACTTTATCAGTGTAACCTAGTTCTTTGTGCCCTCAAATCCCAGGCAAAAAGAAATTTAAACCACCCCCCCAAACTAAGATATACATGCGTGAATATCTTTATGACCTTGGATAAAGACCGAATTCTTAATGTGGACACGAATAGTCATAAAAGATAAAAGTTTGACTACATTAAAACTAGGAATTAACCACAAACTTGGAGAAAATATTTGAAAGACATATAGCCACCGAAAGTTTTAAAACCAAAGCCTTCTACAAATAGTATAAAAATAGACAAAAATCATAAAGATGTATTTATAGATCAAGAAACACAGGACCAGCAAATCTCTAAATGAATGTGAACTTCACCTATAGTCGTGAAGCGATGATCTCACTGGCTTGCAATTTGTACTTATTTTATTAAAAAATCTAAGAAATCTTGCTGGAGCTGGGACGCTAGGTCGCAGGCCCAGATCCATGAAAGTGCCAGGACGCGGCCCTTGTACACTATCACTTGGGGTCTTGCTCCTCCTGGGTGCGGGGAGCCCCTTGTCTCAGGGCAAAGTCAGGTTTGGCAGGAGGAGCCCCAACTGTCTCTCTCCAAGCAACCCGTGGCTATTTACCCCACAGGTGTGGAGACCGCCAAGCAATAATGTGCTCTTGTGCTTCTTAACGAGAGACCAATCCCTCATTACCAAGGTCTTTCTTTTCAGGTGTCTGCATTTCCCACCTTTTTTGTATCTTAAAATGGTTTCAGCTGGGGGACTAGTCACCTGGTCTATTTGAATTACCGTGATGGTACATTGACCTGCCTTTCTTTTCTCCGCTTTTTTTTTATTTTTTATTTTTTTTCTGTTTTTTCTGCCTTTTTGGTGAAAGTCTTTCTGGCCTAGTTTTCTTTTGACTGCTTTAAAGGGACAAGGGGCCGTGACCGTTCTAAACTGCTTCCTGCTGACGATAGACCCTGCTATGGGGAAGGTAGAGGTTCTTTCCCTAACTGATGAGTTCTTAGGAGCGATTCCCAAACTTCTTATCCTTTTCTTAAATTTATCTCTTTCCCCAACTTATCTCTAGCTTTATGTACTTTTCTTTTTGCCAAAGGTTCTGCGTTACTAGAGCGGCTTTGTTTTGCCCGCTCCCCTTTGGCTCAGGACTGAGCGCAGAAAAGTCTTGGAGCCCCCCCTTCGGCTTGGTCCAAAGTCCCGCTTCCCTAACGCAGCTCCCCTCGGGTTTGGTCAAAGGGCCCCGCTTTCTCCAGCCGAGTTCCCCTTTGTTTATGGAACTCTTAGACGTCCCCCATTACTCCAGGCGCCTCTTGTTTCTTTCTTGCATCTTTTATTTCTTATCTCTTTTCCTTTTGTTTCTAAAACTTCTCGCACCTTTTTCCTTTTACTTCTTATACATGACTCCTTCCCTGGCTATTTTTATTCACCAAAGGCTTCTTTTACCCCCAATCTTATCCTTCTGTCCTTTCTCATATGTTTCTCCTTTTTCTTTTACTTGCTAACAGCTTTTGTTTGCTAAAAGTTCTACTTGTCTGAGTCTTCTTATATATTTCGCCTCTTGTTTGCTAAAGGTTATTTCTTATGTATTTCTCCTCTTTATATTTCTCTTTGGTTTGCTAACAGTTCTACTTGTTTCTGAATCTTATGTTTCTTATATATTTCATTTGCTAATGGCTTTTGTTTGCTAAAGGTTCTATTTTTCTTCTGTTTCTCTTTATATTTGTTTGCTAATGGCTTTTGTTTGCTAAAGGTTCTTATTTCTGAATCTTGTGTTTCTTATATATTTCTCTTATTTGCCAACGGCTTTCGTTTGCTAAAAGTTCTATCTTATGTATTTTTTAGTTTTTTTGTTTGCTAAAGGTTCTATCTTATATATTGCTCCTCTTTCTCTTTTGTTTGCTAACAGCTTTTGTCTGCTAAAGGTTCTAGCTTATATATTTCTCTTTTGTTTGCTAAAGGGTCTATCATATTTCTCCTTTTTCTTTATATTTCTTTGTTTGCTAACAGCTTTTGTCTGCTAACGGTTCTATCTTCTATATTTTTCTTTTGTTTGCTAAAGGTTCTATCTTATATTTTTTTCTTTATTTCTTTTTCTTTTGTTTGCTAACAGCTTTTGTCTGCGAAAGGTTCTTTCTCCTCCTTTTCTTTATATTTTTGTTTGCTAAAGGTTCTATATTTCTTCTTACATATTTCTCCTCTTTTGTTTGCTAAAGGCTCCACTTATTTCTAAAGCTTATGTTTCTTCTTATACATTTCTCCTCTCTCTTTAAAGATTCTCTCTGCTTTTTGTTTGCTAAAAGCTTATTTCCCCCTTTGGTCTGCATCCACTATCCCATTCTTGTCTCGGTTTGTTGGAGCTGAGACTCTAGGCCCCTGGCCCGGACCCACGTAACTGCCAGGACACGGACCACGCTGTATTTTCTCTTGGGGTCTCGCTTTCCGGGGAGCCCCTTGTCTCAGGGCAAAGGCACCGGAGCGCCTCAAAGGCGCAACAGTCAGGCTTGGCAGGAGGAGCCCCGACTGCCTCCCAGGGCCTTTTATAGAAGTGATCCCGTGGCTATTTACCCCACAGGTGTGGGGATTGCCAAGCAATAATGTGCTCTCGGCTCTTACTGCTCTGGTGCTTTTTATCGAGAGACCAAGTCCTTATTACCAAGGTGTTTCTCTTCAGGTGTGATGCTCAGTGTTGGATATCAACCGCATTTCACACACTGCTGGTGGGAAAACTAGAAAACCACTTGGCGTTATCTTATAAAGCTGAATGTGTACATACCCAGAAAATTTATCAGATAGATTCCCCATTTCATTAAGGATATACCCATGAGAAAATTTAGTACATTTATATCAAAAGACATAATCATAGTTGAATGAACAAAATAGCAAAAACCAGGACCCAACTCAAATGTCTATTGAAGAGAGCATGCATGAATAAATAATAGTATAGTCCTAAAATGAAATAATCTATAGCTTGAAAGCAGAAGAGCTATGTCTGGCACACTAGCTCTTTTAGGACTATACTATTAGTATAGTCTTTTTTAAAAAATAATTTTATTAAATCATAATTGTGTACATTATTGCAATCATGGGGCACAATGTGCTTACTTCATATACAATCAGAAATATTTTGATCGTACTGTTAGAGATAGCCTTCATGGCATTTTCTTAATCACTATATGAAGACATTGATATTCTACATTTAATAACTTTCACCAGTACCCTGCTAAGATGCACCATAGGTATGATCCCACCAATTGCCCTCCCTCCATCCATCCTCCCCTCTCCCTTCCCCTCCCTTTCTCTTTTCCCTGTAATGAGCACATATCTTGATATTTGGTTGATTATTGATTATTGCCTCATCTTCTTGGCAGAATGAGTTGATTGTAGTATTCTGTGTTTTGAAACAAGTAGCATTTTGAATTATATAATCCTAGGCCTCTTAGTAGCAATTGAGTGTTATTTATAACACACAGATTGCAAAATATTATAATATCTGGTAAAGGGGCTGCTCTTATCATCCCACCAGGCCCTATAGGGTGATATTGTAGACTTTCTACAAGGATTTCAGTGGTCATTTCTGGGGACTGCTGGGAAGGACAACTCTGCGTTCTCTGAAGCAGCATTGCCCAGAATGAAAGACAAGGGTCTTTTAAGAGCGCCAAGTAGTAGAAGGAGCAGTGGACGTGGGAACCCCCACCATGGTATTAAGGTACATGCCCTTTCCCTATTTTAAGGCATTACATAAGTGTCTGGATTCTGTAATGCCTAGGGGAGAGGCTACTAAAATATGACCCCAACCCTGATGAGGGGAGCGTGGTGCAAAATTAATTTAGATATGAACAAATTATTGAGAGGCTTCTTGTTCCCTAGTATTATTGAGCAAATTCATAGAAATTAATTTCTATATGAATTAAAATTTATTTTTTAGAGACATTACACAATCTGTCTTGTTAGGCTCTATATCAAATCACTGGGTAGTCTCTTCCCTTTAGTTGTAAGATTTGTGCCAAGGAGTTCTTTATAAATGATTCATTATTTCATTGTCTGTTTTTATAATTCATAAACACACTCTCATTAATTCTTACTGCAGTTTTCTAACTTTTTTATCTCTTTCTTTGGACTTCCCCTTTAAAGTCTGCTTTAAAGCCCAAATTTTTGTGCTAATCTTTGTCTGTTGTTCAATGACTGGGGTCATTAATTCACTAATAGCATTGGAGAGGTGCTAAAGTTTTTCAAAACTGCAGATTGATGTAATTAATGCCTTTTCCGAATTGTGCTAATTCTCCCATTAACCACTCTGGGACCTCTTAAAACTCCCCAGTCTCTGCCAACATCTATTCAGAAGTGATACATGCCTGGAACAGGCGGTGACTGCCTTGATTATGCATAAAACGGCAGTGTTTGTAGAATATTTGCAGAATTATTTTCCTTCTCGTTATTCCGTTTTTGAGTTTATCATTTATAACTCTCATCTATTACTTTGCCGACTTTCAGTCTCCTCTGGTCTGCTTTCCTGTGCTCACTCAGGTCTGCCCCCTCACCACCCAATACCTATTTCTTGGTTCTTGACAGTAAAGAGGATTAAATATAGATGCAGATCAGAACTATTCTCTTAACCACACTGATTAAAGATAGTAGCTGTTTCATAGTGAGGAAAGATTAAAGCTTGGAGCCAGAATCACTGTATAACCTTTAAAATCCATTATTTAGTACCCATGTAGTAAACTGCATGTAATAAGACATTGTTCTGTCAACTGCACACTGTATCTTCTGTGGCCAGAGCTGCACGTGGATCCTGAGGCTGGGTGCTGACCTAGTCGTGAGATCACCATCTGAGTGCCAGAATGAAAGCATCTAGTGTGCAACCAGATGATGACGGAAAGCTTATCTCTGGCTGAGTGGTTTCCATGCTACGCAAGTACACATAGACAATGCAAACCATCATTTCTTTGGTTATTTTAGAGTGTTGTGCTTAGTCACAAAATGTGATTTGTTTTCACATACAGTATCTTTTCTCTTGCGTGGGAGAGTCGATTCTGCACTGATGACAAGGGACTCGAATGTGAAAGTAAGAGAAAACATAAAAATCTAATTCAACAAAAACTCAGATGTCTATCTGGTGATCTATACACCCCACTGTCTAAATTTGGTGATGGTTGTCAGTCCCTATTCTCGTCCTCTGCCCTCTTTGTTTTCCTCAGCACTGCCTTAACCAAGTGTTCCTGATGCTTTGTCATCTGGGGCCTTGCTGACCCTGGAAAGACTGCTCCACTCAGGCTCACCAAGTCCCGGAGAGAGTGGCCAAAACAATCCAGAGCCCAAATGCCCATCTGCCTCCTTGATCACAGTTTTACATCTCAGGCCATTTTTCTCGCCCTACTCATCCCAGGGCCATGTACCTACTCTCCCAGAGCTCACTGAAATTGTTCACACTAGCCAACCCTAAACCTGCTTACCACCTCACCCATCCCTCCCTGTGGAAACCACAATTTAGACTCTTGCCCACATTTTTTTTCTTGTTTTTTTCTGCCTCCTGATCACCCCCTGTGGCTTCTGTGGTTTAGTGGGGCCCCTCCTCTTTGCACCCATAATATAATAGCAGTTCCCCTCCATCTGTTTGCCTTAACATATTTGAATAACAATAAATCCTACATCTTAAAACAAGCATCTGTTATCTTCAAAAACAATAAATAAATTATTTATCATGTTAATTTTTCACCACCTAACTACCTCCTTCTCTGCCCTCTATCTTCTAAAATAAACCCTTAGAGGGGAGAGATTCTGTCTCTTTTGTTTGCGAATGAATTTTAAGAGCCTAGGAGGGTGTCTGGCATAGAGTATGTGCTCAGTAAATATTTATTGTATTAATTAATTAATTACTTGATTTATTTGGTTATCTCTGTTCCCAAAATCACTCTGTTAAGACTAGCTGACTTGTGGCTACAGCCAAGATCACAGTAAAGAAGAAATTTCTATCTTGTATTGTTGATGCATGCGGAAGAAGCAAATGAAACAGCCCAAGATGTGTCTTCTGTTTAATTTCAGTTCCTAGTACAGTGGTTGTCTTTGCCTGTGAGTGCTGCTCATTGTAAGCCTAAATTCCAGCTCTGGCAACTGGCTGGGCAGGGGACTGTGAATCAGACATGTCATTTCTCTGTCTCTGGGTTATTTCATTTGGAAATTGAAGGTACAGATTAGATCAGCAAACATTTACTGTGCTAAATAATTTTCACAATTTTTCCTATTTAGTAATACAAAGCTAAGTACTATGTGTATTATCTTCATTTCAAAAATGAGAAAACTGAGGATCAGAGAAATTATGGTACATAAATTACCCAGTGTCACAGTTTGTGAACATGAAATCAAGATTTCAACTTTATGGAGTCCATCTGTGCTCCCGAACCTATGTTCCCTTTCTCTCAACTATTTTATTTCAAAAAATGTACGGATTATACTGCCTGTATGCTGCAATAAATTTCTCACAAAATTATACCATGTGTGAAAACACCTCATCAAGAAATAGAAAAATCACAGAAGCATCCTGTCTCAATCACTAACCTTCCATCTCTCCCAAGGGTAACTAACCACTATCCTTAATTCTATAATCACAGATTAGTTGTGCCTACTTTTGAAATTCTATAAATGGATTCCTAATATTATATCCTTTTATGTCTGGCTACTTTGTCCAATTAATGTTCATGAAATTCATCATTATTATGTCATTTGATTTCCCATTTTATGAATATGCTACAATATGTTTATTCATTCTGCTATTGATGGTCTTTTGGAATGTTTCTAATTTGGGGCTACTATGAACAGTCTTTTGTACATAATATTGGTGCACATGAGCCTGATTGGGCATATACCTAGGGATGAAATTGCCAGGTCCCAAGGTACCTTCAACTTGGTCAAAGTGTATGAAAGTCACAGTTGCTTCACACACGTGTTTATATTGCAAGTGGCATTGTCAGCTTTTTCTTTTGTTGCCTCCTAGTATGTAGTGGTATTTAGTTGGATTTGAATTTGCATTTTCCTAATAAAAAATGAGCTTGAGCACTTTTCTCTTATATTTATTGACCATTGGCTATGTTTTTTTTCAAAATGTGTCCTCAAGTCTCTTTCTCATTTTTCTACTGAGTTGGCTGTATATTTCTTATTGAC
The DNA here is from genome assembly GCA_963573935.1 of Arctocebus calabarensis. Taxonomy (NCBI): domain Eukaryota; kingdom Metazoa; phylum Chordata; class Mammalia; order Primates; family Lorisidae; genus Arctocebus; species Arctocebus calabarensis. Next base: position 29,014 of record CAUYON010160672.1, read on the forward strand.
CTATGGAAATCTTGGCAAACCCTGGAGAGACTGGGTTTTAGGTACCATAAATGTCTTTTCCCACTACAGTGTTATTGCTCTGGAACTTGGCTGAGGATGTCAATACTGGAACTAATTTCAGTACCCCCATATTGGGGGCAGAAAGGAATTGACTGCCCCCAACATGTGGAATTTACTGATGTGTATCAGTACTGTGCAAATCAACCTTTCCAGAGTAATTCTGAGTTGATGACCTCAACGTTTTTTTTTTCTCTTTTTTGGATAAAGGGTCTCTTTACATGTATATGGACTTTACAGAGACTAATAATACTCCTGGGTATTCAAATTTTGGTAAGAGTAAGAGTAGTGAGGGAGAAGTGCATGGATTCAGTGGCCTTGAAACAGAAACTCCTGTTTCAAAGGATGAAGTAAGTGTGAGGGAGGAGCATAAGGGCTTTAAATATATTACATAATTTTAAAAGCTAATAGAATAATATTTTAGGTGTAATGTCAATTTTGTTTTTTAATTTCAAAATGGTGGTAGTAGGAACTCCGTAGGAGAGACGCTCACAGATGCTCAGTGCAGATGAAGGCTGTGCAGTGTGACACTGTGTTACATCACCTAGAGCCTCTGTGACATCACTGCCTGGTGACATCATTCCACAGAGATTTATTACATGCAGTCTTCCTGCCCTTACATCTTTTGAAGTTCTGCCCTATTCCTACATATTGGTGTCCCTTATTTTAAGGTGGTACAGACTGGTATTGGGTATACCAGCTATGCATTCTCTCTCTCTCTGCTCATGCTGGGTAGAGGCAGCTGACATGAAGAAGGGGGTATACAGCCATCTTGGTTGGTCAAGAATAAGCCGGGGAATGCACCTAAATCTAATGTCTATAATCCATTATCTCTGTGTGGAAGTTGGTCAAGAAACCAGACCTTAGAGGGTTATGGCTCAAATTAGTTTAGATGATCTGGTTCAGGGGTTTTAAACACAGGATTCTTTAATAGGCTTCTGTTGATTTATTCCTGAAATTGTATGCATAGGTCCAGCAAGCACAGAAGCTGGCTGAGGCCAACAAGCCCCATAGGTTGCAGCGGCTCAAGTATCAGGCCCCTGACATCCACCTGCAGCTTAGCTCGGAGCTATCTGACTCCCTCAGGACCCTGAAGCCCAAGGGCAGCAACTTCCAAAACCAGTTCAAGAGCTTCCAGAGGAGAAATATGATCAATATGATCGAACATCATGAAAGAGCCAAGTTCAAGTGTAAGCAAAAAATGAAGCTCGTGGAGGAGCGAACTTTCCTGAAGACAGAGTTGTAGAATGCTGGAGCCTCCCCCTTCAATAAGACAAACTCTGACAAAAAAAAATCATGCCTGAGCATGGTGGTTTATACCTATGATCCTAGCACTTTAAGGGGGTCAGACAGGAGAAGGGCTTGAGGCCAGGAATTTGAGACCAGCCTGTGTAACATAGTGAGACTCCATCTCTACAATATGTGTGTACATATACAGTAGAAACTCCAAAAGTTGGCCACCCAAGACACCATAACTAACTGCTCAACATAGGGAACTAGGCCTATTTTACTAATATGTACATATGGTGCATATCTGGTCTATGAAAATTAGTTCTGCCTAAGGAGGTGTTTGATGCAGGGAGGTGGTCAAATATGGTGGTTCTACCATATTTTTCTGGGGAAAGGGTCCATAGCTTTCATGACATTACCCACTGATTTAGTCCAACACTTCACTTCGGCAGATGAGGAAACTGTCTGAAGGTCCCACCTCTAATGACTGGCAGAGTCAGAAGTAGATGTCACTGTTCCTGAAGATATAGTGAGATATATCTTCAGGAAAGCTGACATCTACTGTTCCTGACTCCTGGACAAGCACTTTAGCCAGAACTAAAGATTACAAGGCTAAAAGCAAGAAATTGGAGAGGGAGCTCTCTCACAGTCCCTATTAATGGGATTAGGCTTTTTTTTCCTTATCAAAACTTACTTTAAATTGTAGAAAGAGGGTTCAGTAGAAATACAGGATTCAATATACAAAACATCACTTTATTGCCTAAGCATCCATTATTTTTTACCTTGGGGAAGTCTATAATTAGAGTTAACAGTAGTTCTGATTAATAAATTCTATCTGCTCTCACACTGTGCTGTGGTTCCTTCTGAGCGCAGGGACATGTTTTATTAACATGGAAAGGCTGTTGCAGCTCACCTCTTGTCACTTGAATCAGTTGCCTGCTGGCCTGGCACTCAGTTTTCTGTGGCAGAACCTTACTGAGCCTGCATGATAATGGGCTTTTTAAATCCTAAACAATAAACATTCATTTTACCACTCCACCCAGCACAGAAATGCTCTCTAACCTCAAATCAGCCACAAATAAGACTTGGAAATCAATTCATTGTGCATAGGCTTCCTGTCTGGTTTATGTTTTGCAGTAAATAATATTAGCAAACTATCTGCCTAGCGTGTGTGCTTTGAGTATGCACAAGTTGAAATATTGTGTGTAAAGGGGTCTTTACCTCCTTTGTGACATTTCCTTTTTTTTTTTTTAATCCACAGATTACATTCTATTGAGCCAAACTGATTTTTATGCATTGGTAACTAGAATTAGAAAGGCTCTGAATGGGTTTTAGGGGAGGAAATATTCTGAAATCCTTCCCTTTGGTGATTTCCCCAAAGTTTTGGGGGGTATTTTCAACATCCCAAAGTCCTTTAGTTGTTTAAAAAATTATGTTTAATGAAAACCAATTTATAATATTTACGCTTGTCAGATTCATTAGAATATTCTCATGCATAAGGTATCAGCTGGTGGAGAAGCCAATGGAGTACATTTGGCCCTGAAGAGGAAAGGAATATCTTGTCAGGTTGAGAAAGAAGATCAAATGGATACGTCTCAAATTCCCTTCTGCTGGGGTTTGACGTTTAAGCCAGAATTTCTTCCTCATATCTCCTAGGCCAGAGTTCCTCCTGCGTTACATTATTTCATCATGCTCTGGTGCTTTTGAGAGCTTCCAATGTCTTAAAATTCATGAGAACTTATGGCCAGGAGGGGGAAGTCTCAAATGTTTTCAGTTAGAGGGCCACTCTGGGAGGCAAAGAGCCCTGTCCCAACTATAGCTATTGGAATCACTCTTCTCTCCCTCCACCACCCCAACAGTACTGCAATTAGTGCAAAACTGATGCTACTTTTGGGAATTTCAAGGAGCTGATGTGTGTTTTTCATTAACACAAGAAAATTAGTAACCGATGCCAGAAACTGAAACATTGGCTCCGCTAAACTATAATATAAGCCTGAATATGCAAGAGACCAGCCTGAGACAACAGGAGGGTCCTCCTGGGCCAAACTGAGATGGACGTCTTAAAGCAGGATTGTGGGGCAGCCACTAACCCCTTAATGATATTCATCTATTCTCTTTCTCTCTCCTTCACCCTACACGTTTGCTTTTAGGCAAACCTTTTTTTTCTGGTTTTAATCATACATTCTAATTAAAAATGGGTACCTCTCCAAGTTTATTGTATGTCTTTTGTTTTATGTTTCAAACATTCATCTTGAAAAAAAGGAGAGACAGAAAGAGCATGTGCCAAGGCTATTGTAAGGTACTGATTCTATTTTAAACCCACTGCAGTGTATTTGAGATGGGGCATGATATGATGATCTCTCTTATTGCAGTCATGATTAAACATAATGAGTAGGATCAGTCTGCAAACTTATCACTATTCTACACTGTAAAATGGCCCAAGAGTAAAATGCAAATACAAACAAGGACTTTTAATGAGCCAGTGTAATAAAAGATCCCGGCAACAGGAAGCTGGTGGTAGTGCTTTGGCCCCTTACTGACCCTTACTGATGGGTGACTTGAATAGGACGCCTTTACAGCAAGTTTGAGTCGGGTCAGGTCAGTTTCCAAATATAAAATTTAGAATATTGCAGATTGGCTCTAAACAGTCTTAATCATTTAGAAAGAAAATTTTCTCATTTTCATTCACGGGAGAGGTAACATTGAACTCTAATCTGCAAGCTACAAAAAGATGGAAAGACAATTTACTTACAATATTTTCCCCATTGTGAATTAGTAGGAGTATTTTGGCCATTTTAATTGACTTTAGATGTAATGCTGGGTTAAGAAAAGGTCTTTTGAGACCATTACGACTAGAATTTTCTCCTCTACCACTTCCCCAATCATGCTCTAACTGAGGCTTATATTAAGTCAACATCATAACCAAAGTTTGTGTTTTAACAATAGAAGTAATATTCTAATGCTCAGATTGAAATGCATTTTATCTATCTCTGTGCAGCTCAGCAAAGGCCCTTTGGCTTTCTTCTTCTTGAACATATATATTTCTTCCACATAAAAATATTCTAAATGTACCAAAGATAGGCCCCCTAAAATAAAGCATTTAGGTTAATTCTAGCATATGATGAGTTTTCCTTTTTGACTTTTTGCATAAGAACTAGTTGTAATTTTAGACTTTGGCAAGATGGAAGGAGGAGAGGATGTGAGACTATTTCACCTTAAGTTTTATTCCCAAGGCACTATGTTGCTGATAAAGATTCTGTGATGGATAAGGGATGGACTTTCAGTCACTGACATGGGTATGTTCTTTGCAGGACTTGGGGTATTCTGTGTGCTATGTGTTTGTAAGGGCATTGGAGCACAGGGCTGGATTTCTTCAATAGTGGGAAACACTTCTGCAGCCTTTTTTTGGTAGGCTTGTCAAAGCATGCCCTCACGTTGGACAATGAGATTCCAGTGGGAAACTTACAAAGGAAGGCAGGACATAAATTGTCTTGTTTCACTGTGACATTTTAACTTTTGTAAAAGAAATTTACTTTCTAGTATTGTGCATAATTTTTTTTCAAACTTGGCTTTTTTTTAAAAAAAGCGTTGGCATTTTAACTTGACCCTTTCTTCTGTCTAAACATTTTTTTAAGAGAGATACATTTGATTCAGGGAAGATACATTTATTTTTATGATTGCAGAGTCTCTGTCCAGGTTGACCAAGAGCACTTACCAAAAATAGACTACAAAATGAGAGGGCAGAAAATAAAGTTACCATTTTAGGAGGTACAACTCATCTCACACTTGGGGGACACATCTGTAAGTAAGGAGGATTTTCTTCTTGTTTTTAAGCCAAGAATATAATGACCACTTGATAATTTAAAAGGCACCAACTCCTTAAGGTTGTTCAGTAAGCACTAAGTTGCTTTAGAGGGTATAGACATTATGTCACCTGCAATTCATTGGAAGGCCACAGGCCATGTTTGAGTTCTCTGCAGTGATTTGATAACATTGTGTGAAGGTTCCAAAGTTTGAGATTTTTCTGGAATCTCCACTTCCTGGGGACATGACGCTGAACATCTACTAAGAATTGAGATATTTGAATAGAATCAGTGATTGTTTTAGGGAGATGCCCTTTAAACCTCTGGAGGACTCAACCTGACTGGATTTCAAAATGTTGATCTAACTTTAGTGCCATTTGATAAAAGGTTTTTATATTTCTAACTCTTTTTTTTTGAGACAGAGCCTCAAGCTGTCACCCTGCAGAGAATGCCATGGCATCACAGCTCACAGCAACCTCCAATTCCTGGGCTCAAGCGAGTCTCTTGCCTCCGCCTCCCAAGTAGCTGGGACTACAGACATCTGCCACAATGCCCGGCCATTTTTTGGGTGCAGCCGTCATTGTTGTTTGGCAGGCCCCGGGCTGGATTCTCACTCGCCAGCTCAGGTATAGGTGGCTGGTGCCTTAGCCCCTTGAGCCACAGGCGCTGAGCCTATATTTCTAACTCTTGATTTAAAAAATTCCTTTTGTCCCATGACCTTTTTGACCTTAAGAAGATTCCATGAATTTAAAAAAAATGTTAAAGGAATATTTCACCTGCTGAAAAAGTACATATTTTGAAAGGGAGGGTAGTTAAAGAATAACAATATACATAAGAGGAGAGAAAAACCTTAGTAATACTAAAAAACACAAAGAATCTGCAAAAAAAGAAGCCCACTTAATTTTGATTGGCTATATGTTCACAGGATTTAGGTGGAGATGTAAAGGTGTCAGAGAAAATTTGACACACCCATAACAGTGGCAGTTGTTGCCTTTTAGCTTTTTTTACCTTCTCTTTTGACTCAGATTTCTCTCATGGCCCTTCTGTTCTCTAAGAACCTCTCAGTTATTCCTTCAGAATGTGCCACTGAAAGTTGTAAGGTACACAAACAGCATATGTGCAGAGTCACACAGCCCCTAAAATGTTGACAGGTGTCTGCAATCCTCATCATTGGAGATAGTTTACAGAAGTTCAAGTACAGCAGTGAGGTTGATAAAGATTGAAAGAGATGGGGGAAAGAGACTGAGCTAGTTCATGTAACAGCTGCAACCATTCCCAAATGTTTTTCTGCATAATCATGCAAGAAATTCATCATGCATTTCTTATTAAATATTCATGCAACTTGCTCCATAGGAGGGCTGTGGTATTTATTAATTCCCTGGCGTTGGTACGTTTTGGTACATCTACTGCCAGCAACAAATGTGTCATGCCTAGCAAATTCAATTCTTGGCAGAACTATTAGAATATAATACTTGCTTACAGGATATTGCAAACTTTAATTATGCCTAAATGATTTTTAAGATTACCTTGAAATAAGCAACTTATTCCTTTTGCTTTGGGATGAAAGGAAGGGTCAGAGGGGTGGGGAATGGATGGGCACACAGAAATATTTTTGCTTTAAGTGCCCATGTGAGAAGTGAGCCAGTTCCACCACATACTAGTAATTACTGTAACAAGAAGTTGGGTCTAATGATTATCAGCAAGTGAAGTCATCTGCTCTTTCACGCAGTTGGAAGTTCTTTATCCTAACATTTTATTAACTGAAAAGATGAAAAAGAAAAAGCTAATTACCAAAATTTGTCCTGTAAACATTAGAAGTCTCAGAGCTGGGGTTCACCAACATTGATGCAAATAAAAATCAGGCTTGTTTAGTCCATTTGTGCTGCAGTAACACAATGACATAGGCTAGGTAGCTATAAACACACACATTTACTTCTCATAGTTCTGAAGTCTGGCAAGGCTGACGAGGGGCCTGCTTTCTGATTCATAACATCTCATTGTGTTCTCACAGGGTCAGAAGGGCTAGCTTGCCCTCTGGGTCTCTTTTATAAGGACACTGATCCTGATTGTGAAGCAGAGTGCTGCCCTTGTGACTTAATCATCTTCCAAAGACACCCACCTCCCAATATCATCACTTTGGTGGTTTGGATTTCAACATATGAACCTTGAGGGGACCCACACATTCGGATTATAGCACAGCTGATTACCAGCACTTTAGAACACTTTAATATATACAGACACAGGGTAAGGGCACATTTTGGGGGAGCAAAACATTTAAGAAATGCCTGTTTTATGAATTACACAAAATCTGAAATACGAGATGAAAGAGATGGAAGTAGAGGCCCAAGACCCTGTTCTTAAAGTGTTTACAATCTAGATGGGGCGGGGGCTAGAGAAACAAACACATATTGGATTTTGTAGAAATTAAATGTTTCATAACGTGCATTATATTTACCTTTCCAAAACTCTTGAATAAATACTTGTTATGACAATTCCATCAGGTAAGAGGCGTAAATAATGTCCTCACTTTTTAAATGGGAAAAGTTGAATGTCTAACTAGTCTATGTTTTTCAGTAAGTTGATGAAGAGTTATGGTTACAACCAATTATTCAGATTCTTGGACACATTGAGGTGAAACATTACCAGGAAACCCCAAAGGATGGATCACCCAGTAGATCTTCATTTGTTTCATAGTAAGGGCTCCCAGAACTCATTTTAAAAACAACATGAATTTTTGCTTCTGGTTATGTTAAAGTAGTTTTCATCAGACCACTCTCTAGCTGAAAACAACTAGACAATCTAGATAAGACAAAAGAAAATAATTCATTACAAGGCTTTATAATGAAACAACCAGAATGAGGGGAAAGAGAAATATTCTAAAAAAGGTGAACCCCTAGTGATATTAGCCAATAGTTTGCATCTTATTTTACCCTCCAGGGGCACTGCTGATTCTGGGTGTGGGGAAAGAGTGTGAGGATCTGAAATATGTCTCCCAAAAAGACAGCTGCTACTGGGGGACAGGAAAACCAGCAGAGTTTTTCACAGTGGTCCGAGGCATAGTAGGGTAGCTATGCAAAAGTAGGGCAAAAATATGACATGGACATATAGTTAGTACATTTGCTAAAAACTTAAAGCTATAGTGCAGAAGACTAAGAAGCTAAGCAGAAAGTCTGGAAAAAACAAATAAAAACTAAAACAAAAACAAACAAAAAAAACAAGAAAAGTTCTCAACAGTCTTGCCGTGCTGAAATCCAGAAGAGAGTTCAAGACTTATCCAGGAGTGAAGTAAACCAGAGACAGATTTTTTCATACCAGAATTGGCCTTCCTGATCAGATTAGGTTGGTCAGTTCGCACTCTGTGTAGCAGGGGAAAGATGAACTCTTTCTAGGCGAAGTTAACATTACATGGAGCTTCTAAAGTATTTGTGTAGTCAAGGGAAAAACTTCCTCTTTTCCCTCTGAAGTTTCACTGAAAAATCAATTCACAAAAGGCAGATTAATCGGAGAAAAGGCCGCATGCAGAATGATCATCCCACCACCCAGAGGGGTGCAGAAGCTTATAATCATCTTGAGGTTAAAGAAAGAATAAGGGGTCAGAGTATGGCCAAAAGCAGGTTCTGGTGGTAAACTGGGTTATAGTAGCACGACAGGTAATGGGAGGGAGTAAAGAAAGGGCCAGGTTAGCAAAGATGATCTTGTTAAGTTGGTAAATGTTTCTTTTAGATTTTTAAGGTGTTAGACTCGCAGTTAATCTTTCTTAGATCAGGACAAGGGAAGGCCTGGCTGCATCAATGCAGATTCTCTGCAGATTCAGACTTCCTCCAGAAAAGATAGATTTGCAGGCCACTATTGTTTGTTGGCTTTCTGACAGCTATCTCAAAATATGTCAAAGAAATATATTTTGTGGTAAAATATTTTGATTTCTTTTTACCAGGGATGCCAAGAGATAGAATCAGATGATCAAAAATAAGACGAAAATAGATTACAGAAATATACCTGCAAATGATACTGATATGGGTGTTAGCATACAAGAATCGTAACTATGATTAGGATGGTAAAAGAAATATAGAAAAGGTACAGACATAGAAGAAAAGGTAAAATTGTTTTTATAAAATAATTGGAATCTATTAAAAAAGAATTAAATGTAAATTCTAGAAATGAAAAAAATTGGGAACTCAATGGATGATTTTTTACAGAAAAATGGATTCAGCAGAAGACAAGATTAGCACATAAGACTGGCCAATAGAAAAATATCTAAATTGTAGCAGAGAGAAAAATAGAAATTAAAATGATATGAAGAACATTAGCAACACATGGAAAACAGTAAAAAATTCTATTAGTATGTCAATTGAATACATAAGGAAAGATGAAAGCAACGTTTGAATATATCTTAGGTAAAAAAAATTCTGAGCCTGATACACCCACAGATTTAAGAGAAGTGCCTCATATCCAAACAGGATAAATAAAAGAAAAACAAACAGTATGCAGTAAGAACTGCTGAAAACTAAGGGCAATGAGAAAAAATTTAAAGCACCCAAAATAGGTTCCTTGCCTTCAAGAATGACAAAAAGAATTAGTACTTGATGTTCCACAGAAATGATGGAAGCCAGGAGACAGAATGACATCTCTAAAGTAATGAAGTAAATGTATCTGTCAACCTAGAATTCTATATTTTGCAAACATAAATAAAATAAAAATATATTTAGAAATGCACAAACTAAAATGATTTTTTGATAGCACACCACTACTAAAAAATCCAAAGGAAGTAGTTCATTCAGAAGAAAAAGCACTCCACATGGAAAAAGAGAAATACAAGAAGGAATGAAGAATATCAGAAGAGGCAAATATGTGTTTAAATATAAATAAAAATTGATTGGAAAAAACATCAACAAACCCCCCCCTTAACATTAATATCTAATGGGTTTATAATATATATATATATAGAAACAAAATTCATAATAATCACATACAAGGTGAGAGGGATTACATAAAATTAAAGTGTTCTAAAGTTTAGTGTTCTCAGGAAAATTGTAAAAGAAATAATTTGATATCATTGTAATAAGACAAGGATTTATGCTGTAAGACTATTAGAAGAAAATATAAATACAAAGTAATATATAAAAAATGAAATAATACTAAATAGATTTGATTAATTGAAAAGAATATAAGAACAAAGAGGAAATGAGGATAAAATATATGGGTCATATAAAAAACAATCAGAAAAATGGTAACTATACACCCTGGTTATTACAATTACATTAAATAAAAATAGATTAAATATTGCCATTAAAAATTAAGAATTTCTGGCTCAGTGACTGTAGCTCAAGCAGGTAACGCACCAGCCACATACACCAGAGCTGGTGGGTTTGAATCCAGTCCAGGCCTGCCATACAACAATGACAACTACAACCAAAAAATAGCCAGGTATTATGCTGGGTGCCTATAGTCCCAGATAGTTGGGAGGATGAGGCAGGAGAATCATTTAAGCCTAGGAGTTGGAGGTTGCTGGCAATAGCTTGAGGCTCTGTCTCAAAATAAATAAATAAATAAATAAAGTGTCCATTTAAAAAAATTAAGAATTTCTGATGATTATGAAATAAAACAATAATATTCTAATTAAAAATAGCATGTCTTAAATATAAGGGCACAGAGAGATTAAAATTAAAAAGATAAAGAAATTAGATCATGTAAATAGGAACCTAAGAAAAGTCCAAGTTTCAGATATGCTAGACTTTAAGATTATAAAATGTAAAAACAGACTAAAAACATATTTCATAATGATAATGGGATAAACACATCAAGAAGATACCACAATTCTACATCTACAGTCACCTAATAACAGTTCATAAAACATACAGACGTATAATCATAGTTGAGGACTTTAACTCACCTTTCTTACTACATGAAGGTAGGGTAATAAAAGATCTCAATAATAAAATCAACCAACTTGAGCTAATTTATATTTATAGAACAATGTACCCAGCAATGTCAGAATACTAACTTTTTTGCGTGTAAATGGAACATTTGCCAAAATTGTCCTTATGTCAGGTCATAAAATAAACCTCAATAGCTTTTAAAGATTCAGTCATTCAGAATATGTTCTCTAACCACATTGAAATTAACCAGAAAATTTTTAACTTTTTGAAAATTAAGCAAGGTACTTCTAAGTTGAATCACACACAAAAATTAGAAAATATTGTGTATTTAAAGATAAAATTTATTAAAACTTGCATTTACAGTACTTAAAGGTGCATGGCAGGAAAGAAGACAGAAAGGATTGATCTCAGCTTTCATTTCAAGACACTAGAAAAAAGAATAGCAATTACAAATAAAATAGAAAGAAATAATAGAGATAAAACAAAGTAATCAATGAAATAGAAAATAAAATTACAGTAGAAAAATCAATAAATCTAAAATTTGGTTTTTTAAAAATATTAAAATGGATAAACCTCATGAGAAATCTACTCATGAAAAAGAGAAAGTACAAATTGCTAATATCAGGAATGAAAATGGGCATCAATATAGATGGCGTAGATATTAAAGAAGTAAAACAGGCTAGACACAGTTACTCATGCCTATAATCACAGCACTTTAGGAAGCTGAGGTGGGAGGCTCACGTGGGCCCAGGTATTCAAGATCAGCCTGAGCAACATAGTGAGACTGCACAGGAAAAAAGAAGCCAAGAATGGTGGCACGTTCCTGTAGTCCCAGCTGCATGGGAGGCTCAGGCAAGAGGATTGTTTTAACCCAGAAGTTCAAGGTTGCAGTGATGAGCTATGATGACACCACTGTGCTCTAGCCAGGGCAACAGAGTGAGATCCTGTCTCAAAACAAAAACAAAACAATAACAAGAAAAAATCCAAACCAACAAAAAAAAGAAATAAATCAAGATGTTATAGATAACTTTATACCAATGAATTTGCAATTTAAAGAAAACTGACAAATTCCTCAAAAAAAATTCTAACAATTAACTTTGTTATTAGGACCTTTTTATTTTACAAAAGAAATCAAATCCACTATTAAAAACTTTTTTTTTGAGGCAGAGTCTCACTCTGTCACCCCAAGGAGAGTGTAGAGGGATCACTATAGCTCACAGCAACCTCAAAGTCTTAGGCTCAAGCAATTCTCCTGCCTTAGCCTCCCAAGTAGCAGGGAATACAGGCACTGCCACAACCTATTATTAAAAACTTTTTCACAAAAAAACTCCAGGCTTATATCACTTCACTAATGAATTAGTCTAAACATTTAAGGAAGAAATAATACCAACATTAAATAAACTCCTCCAGAGTACAGATAAAAGAAATACTTGACATCTTGTTTCATAAAGTCAATATAAACCTGCTACTAAAGCCTGAAAAGTTTACAAGAGTAGAAAAGTAAAAGCCAATCTCTTTCATGAATTTAGAAGCAAAAATCCTAAATGAAATAGCAAATCCAGGAAAACACAGATTGGGTAGTTCAATAGAACTAAGTAAAATTTACTCGAAAAATGTAGGAGTTTCTTTAAGTAATGCAAGTAGCCCAATTGAAAATGGACAAAATAGTTATTTATATAGGCACTTCATAAAGGTAGATAATCTGAATCGTCCTAAGGAAAGGAGCTTAAATTCATTGAACTTTGGGGCAATGCAAATTAAAGCCATAATGATATGTACTATGCACCCAGATGAGGTTTTGGAGTAATTAGTGGTGAGGGTGTAAATTGGTATAACTATCTTAGAAAACCATTTGGCAGTATTTATGGACTAACGCTAATCAATCCAGCACTTCCACTCCTGGCTCCATATGTAATAGAAGTGCATATATATGTTCACTAAAAAATATGTACAAGATTATTCATACAAAATGATAATAGTGCCAGTGACAAATAAATCAAATGTTCATCAAAAGCAGATTGGGTAAATGCATTGTAGTGTATTTGTAAAATGGTATGACATACTGAAAGTGAAGAAATTCCTACCATACACAGAATGAATGAATCAAATAAGAGTATATAGCATGTAAATTCATTTATGTAAATTTCAAAAAGAAGCAAAATTAATATGTGATGTTAGAAGTAATGAGAATGGTTTTCTTTTAGAGTTCATGACTAAAGTAGACACAAGAGAGGATTCAGGGATGGTGCTAATTTTCTGTGCTGAATATTTGGGTGTCATCATCATTTATACTTGAGATTTGTGCACTCTTTTTGGTATTTTTTAATACTTTGTTATGAAATTTACTTTAAAAGACTATAAAGAACCTCTTAGATAAATTATTTAATGTGCTTCAACCAAAGAATAATTCTCTCAATTGACTTAGGAGACTCTTTGCCAATAAGAAGAATAAAGAAAGATGGGGAGCAGAAATTCTTTTCCATTTACTAAGATACCCTGTGCATGCACAGGTGTAAGAAGATAAAGGCAGTATGAAACAGGAGAAAAAGAGAATTGCAGATAAATGGAAGATTCGTGTTACTGGGAAGAAGAGATTCAAGACGGGGGCCTTCTGGGTGAGGTTAGGCTCTGTCCAAAGAAGTAGTAAGCAATTTATCCTGTTTGCTGTTAACTGGAGCTATGTGATAGACAGAGACGTCCTTGAGGTGTAGGGGATGGGAATGTCTCTTCAAAGTAGCCATGGAGTTGGTTGGACTCATTCCCATATGTTGGATGGGAGATGGGCTGATAGTCTCAATCTGGATCTTAACATTGATTATTTGTTCTTCTCACATCACTTTATGCTAAGGAGATGGTGTCTTCCCTAGAAGATGAAGAGCTAATTTACTTTTTCTGCCATTTTGGCTTTCTAAACACTCTTGTTTTTCAGCCATAGAATGAAATGCTAATCAGATTCTCAAAGGGTGCCTGAATTCTACTTTGAAAAAATAACAAGCTTTTCTAACATTGAAGCATCAGTTGCATTTTCACCATTTTATGTTTTACTGTAATTAGAATTCCGACTCTTTCTGGATGTGTGTGATTTTGCAGCGTGTCCATGTATGCGTTCATGCATATTCTGCTAACAGGATATTAATTTTCTATTTGATCATAAAAAGTTCTTAATGTACAAAATCTAGTTTCCTTGATCTGTTTGTCAGTTTAAACCTTGTTTCTAATCATATAATTCTCCTGAAAGTCATTAGTAGCCTCTTACAGAAACAAAGAACAAATACAAGCTAATCTGGGTCTAATGCTGACATTTATATGTTGTTAGTACACACTTAAATTATCTGAACTGCTGCATTAGAAGAATCAGTTACAAAAATAGATAACTGAAAAATGAAAGGCAAACTCACTCAAGATAATTTATGGTTTTAGCTCTCAGAAAATTGTAAATACTTGGCTGCTAAGATTTTTTTAAAAATCTCTTCCATAATACACATATAAACTTAGAAAATAATACATTGTGATAATGTATACACCAATTTGCCCCTCAAAAATCTATTTAAGTAAAACAATAAATTGGAACTTAATAATATACAACCTGAAAACCTTACACGAAGGTTCTCTACAGTATAACAGTACATTATTTGCAGAAGCATTTGGTACCAATCTAGTTTATTAATCCTCACGGTCTCCTGAAAGGAAATAAATGACAAAGAAATGAGCTATGGATACTCCTGAGCTCTTTTTGACAAGAGAATCAGCAGGCGGCTCAAGTCAGGCATCTGGGCTCCCTCCTGGGCTGCCGCGTGGTGAGAGGCTGAGACTGGGAGGACTCTCCAAGCACGGTCTCTCATAGAGGGGTCTGCACCTGCCCTGGCGTCACCTGGGGCACTGTGAAAATGAAAATATACTAACAGCAGAATCCTAGAACCCATTGGGGTTGAGGTTTGATTCAAAATCTTTGGGTGCAGGGAGGAGCCTGTGTTTGTTTGTTTCTTTATTTTTTTACCTAGTTTTCCCTAGTAACACTAATGCTTGTTAAAGGTTGATGCCTACTCTCTTTGAGGCCATCTAGTCAACCTCCTGATTTTTAGATAAGGCTCAGAGACAGGAAATGATATTGAGAGAGTTACTCAGTCATTTAATGGCAAAACTAGAGTAAATCTAAGTCTTCTAACTATTTCAGGTCAATGTCCTGTCTACGACACCTCACTGATTCTGAAGTTCAGTGAATGATATGAGCATCCCAAGAACCAATGCTATATACTCAAGAATGTGACTCCAGATAATTCTGAATTTCTCTGAATTCACATTTTATTTTATTTTATAAAATACGATTACAAGGCTCGGTGCCCATAGCACAGTGGTTACAGCATCAGCCACATACACCGAGGACGGCAGTTTCGAACCCAGCCCAGGCCAGCTAAAAAACTACAATACAATTGCAACAAAAAAATAGCTGGGCATTGTGGTGGGCACCTGTAGTCCCAGCTACTGGGGAGGCTGAGGCAAGAGAATTGCTTAAGCCCAAGAGTTTGAGGTTGCTGTGAGCTGTGATGTCACAGCACTCTACTGAGGGCAACACAGTGAGACTGTCTCAAAAAAAATACTGTTAATAACCCTACTGTTAATAACAGTATTTAAATACTGTTAAAACCCTTTTCTTTCAGCTATTTAGAAAATGAGGAACCAGGAACCCTCCCTTTTAAGACTCATGAAAGCGTGGCTTGAGACAGAAATACAGTCATGGGCCAAATAACATTTGTCACTGATGGACAGTATCTGTGATGGTGGCCCCATAAAATAATAACATATTTTACTGCACCTTTTCTATGCTTTGATGTACTTAGATGTACAAATACTTATCATTGTGCTACAGTTGCCAGCAGTATTCAGCACGGTAAGGTGCCAAATGTTTGTAGCCCAGGAGCAATAGACTATGGTACGATATAGCTTAGGTACACAGGAGGAATAGGCTGTGACTTCTAGGTTTGTTCGCACAATGATGACATTGTCTAATGACACATTTCTTAGAATGTATCCCTCTTGTTAAGCAATGCATGACTGTAATTTCTATCTAGCAAAAAAAGATAAGTCCAAAGGTGATAGTTTATTAAATTATAGGACATTAGCCAGTTTTGTATGTAACCCAGCCAATCTTATCCTACCTTTATTTTATGAAGTTGTCTACAAGCACTTGCCCCTCAAATTCTCATCTGAAGCGAGTTTTAACAGCTTACTGATTCCTTCATTAATTAGTGAGTTAAATATAATCTTTGATAACACATTCATTAAATTGCTGAGTATTATTTTCTAAACGTTAAAAAATTATACTTTAGCATGAGATAAATAATTGCTGAAGGCACGGATGAGTGAGCGGCTGCTCTATGAAGTCTTCCCTGAGTCCACCAGACTACCTGGGACTTGTCTCTGTTTCCAGAACATTCCACATGTGTAGCACATGCCTCTAACATGCGTCTTGTATGGCAATCATTGAATTGCTGCAAATATGAACCCCGCCCCAGACAGGGACCATTAGTGAGGTTTGCATTTTATTTTGCACATATTAAATGCTTAATACATTTTTGTGTCAAGAATCATTCAGTTGACTAGGGTCCCTTACTGTGGGCCACATCATACTTATTTTTTCACTTCTTATTGTGCACTGTACCAAGTAAACTTGCTGAAACAGGGCAAAACTGAGAAGAAAGTCCTTTGTTTTTGGCGATTTTCTTCTTAGTGGAAAGAGTGGTAATAGTATGTACTACTACTGCTTAATCACACATGTTATGCAAAGATAAAGTCCTCTAGTTTTTTTATATATGTGTGTATATATAAAAAATACATATGCACACACACATACAGTAGTTCAACCCACAATACCCTAAAAGCTAAGTAAGTTTTCTTATCCTCATTTTCCAGAGGAGGAAATTGATGCTTGGGAAGGGAATGCACCTGACAAAATTATAGGCAAGTTACCTAATCTCCTGGAGCTTCTGTTTTTTTAATGATACCTGTGAAATCAGAAACAATGCAGGAAAACTACTACCATAGTGCCCAGCACACTGTCAGTGGCACTGGCAATGACCACAATTGCCACTGTTACCCTTTCAACACCTGTGCTTGCGTGTTCTCTTCACCTCACTGAATCTTACCCTCAGCTCAGTCCACTCCCCGGTGGGCAAGGCTGCAAGCACTGGCATGCATCAGTTTATTCTCCGGAGCTACGGCCTCCTGCCTAGGGCAGCGCTTCTCAGATTTTAACCTGTGCAGGAATGGTGTAAGGTTCTTGTTAAAATGCAGGTCCTGATCCAGTGGGTCTGGGGCGCAAGGCCCAGCTTTCCCTCCTGGCTTCCCTGGCTGCCCGCCTTCGCCTTGCATACCAGTCTCGCTCCTTCAAGGGCTTGTTTTGTTTGGCTTTTTTTTGTTGTTTTGCTGGGTGATAACAGAAAACTGGATATTAATGATTTTCCCAAGTATAAAATTTATATATATTTTTAATTATAGATTTATGGGTACAAATACAGTTTCACTCCCTGGATATATTGCATAATGGTGAAGAGCCTGGGCTTTTGGTGTGGCCATTACCTGTGGACATCGTACCCATTACAAACTTGCATTTGGAACCCTGGCTTTCTGCAGCATATACTTTCTCTTCCTTTACTGCCCTCTCCCCAGCTCCCCACGATCATTTGAACAGCTATAAGGAGAGGGTAACATTGTGAGTGAGGAGGGATGAGCGGTAAGGTTGGGGGTGGAGAGGAAGCTTTTTGGTACTGTCAAGCTGACACGTCGCCATGGCCATTGGCTTGTACCAGTCTAACTAACTAAAATAGTTATGCACCACGGCTCCAAAATTCCTAAAGCAGGTGAATGAGTTCTCTTCTCTTGTGAGCCAGTCTTTCACCTGAAAAGTAGGTTATTAATGCCTGCACAGTACTCCTGTAGAACATGTTGATTAACTTGTTGTGCAATTGAGCAGTTAATAGGGCAGTTGTAGCTTTGGGAAATCAAACAAATATTGACAGAGCCCAGTGAAATGACATGGTACTCTTTCTCCCTCAGAACCAACGGGGCCCTCCCATGACAACTCTCAGCAAACTTTGCTCTTGGGGAAAGATCCAGTAACTAACATAATCAATGCTTATTTATCCAAGTTTAGAAAAAAATTTTCAGAAAAAAATCTATTTTGTTAACAAAAGTGTGTTAACCTACCCCTCTCTACTGGGTTTCTTGTGCCATACCCATTTTACATAAGTGGATTTTGAGTCACCTGGTGTAAGAATCTGGACCAGGTCCAGAATTGTTACCTTAGGAAAAATATCATGCAGAAACTTCCAGTTTTATTGACCATTACTTAGAAAACTATTTTGCAAAGACCAGTATTGTATTCATCTATCTTCATCAGCATCGTCTCCTGGAAGATGGATGTGGCCTCTCGTTTATTATATAAGTGTTCAAACAGCAGCACATGCTGGCAAAAGATGTCATATGTAAGTACAGAGGAGCACACTTTAAATGTTTATGCTTTAAAAGAGCTGCCATAAAAAGCAGTTAACTTGCTGTCAGTGACACTGTGGGTTGCCTGCCCAATTACACCCTGCAGCTGTTCCTGCTCTGTGCCCAGCTACCACCTCGATCCTGCTGTCAGCCCTTGGCAGGCAAGAATGAAAGATAAGAAAATGCCCAGTATCGCTTTCCTTCTTGACAGCCAGGGCTTGAGCATGTGCCCCACTCCGGGCTTATGGGACCTGAAAGTCAGCTGACTAGGGACTGCTGTGAATTGTCCTCCTCCCAAATGAAAGGAGACGCAGGGAGGACGAGACTCTTGTTCATCTTGGAGTGAGGGTATGCAGATGGATACACTGGAACCAAGGCAGCCATTCTGTCATCACTCAAGTAAGAGTCTTTGGACAAAAATCAAGCTCTGAGTACAGAACAGCCTGGTTTCTCTATGGCATGTCGAACTCTTGCCTCAATTGTGGAACTGTCCTTGCATTTAGATCGCTACTTTTGTGAACCGATAAATGCCCTTTTTGTTTCAGTTACTATTCGTTGGCTTTTCCGTTTCTTGTAGCTCACAATATCCTAATATATTTTCCAGTTCTCAAGAAGGGCCCCCCTGGGATTGTCATTGGTCACTTCCATGGCAGAGTACGATATGCCTTTTTAAACTTCCTAAGCTAACAGAGAAGATAATTGTGGTCAGCTGCCTGGGGAAATACCTGGAGACTCTATCTAGAAGTCATTGGAATTGGCTTTGCTAGCCCTAATCAGGCAGCCTGACCCTGCTTCCTTGCTTTGCCAAATTCCTGTGTCATTTGTAACAAAATCTCAGGTTTGAGGCCAATGGTAGTTTTTAAAGCTTTTGGTTTTATGGATATTTGGACCATTTATTTCCATGAATATAGCCTATAAATTATAGTTAAGTAATGTGAGTGGAATACAATTTTTTTTTTTTTCTTAGAAACAGTCTCACTCTGTTGCCCAGTCTGGAGTGCAGTGACCCAAACATAGCTCACTGTAAATTTAAACTTTTGGGCTCAAGCAATCATCCTAGCTCAGCCTCCTGGCTCAACCTCCTGAGTAGTTAGGACTATGCACTGTGTCCCCATGCCCAGCTAGTTTCCCTCTCTTCTCCTCCCACTCCCTTCCTTTCTTCCTGTGACAAGGTCTCACTATGTTGCCTAGGCTGATCTCAAACTCTTGGTGTCAAGCAATCCTTCTACCTCAGTTTCCTGAAGTGCTGGGATTATAGGTGCGAGCCATTTTACCTGGCTGATGAATGGAATACAATTTGAAAGCAGATTATTCACAGATGAATCTATTTATGTCCTTTGAACGTATACAAAAGTCATTTCCTTAATAAGGTACCATATATACCGGCCTTTGCCTTGATAAAGTAAACTCTTTTCACTGTTTCAAGCATTGTCTGAAATTGAGCCAGACCCTCAGACTATACTGTGATGGGAGGAGATATGCATCTATGTATCAGATGGCAACTATGAAGTTGTGCAATACTATTTTTGGAAATTTATAGGAGCCCCTATAAAAAATAAATTAAAAGATTGTTGATCTAACCTGTTCACTTTCCTTTTGGTTTTTATAACACCAAAACTTCCTTTTGATTTAGACTGATCCCCCATCACAGACATAACTTTTGACTTTCTATCTTTACATACTATTGTAGTTATTGTTTGTGGATTACATTCAACATCCAGAAAAAGTGGAGGGTTTAGAATTAGAACTTCCTTACCATTTTTGATTTAAAGCCACACTGGGTCAAGATTTTAAATGTTGAGATAATAAGAAAATCTTTGCTATCATATTTTTCAAGATCTATATTTATGTGCTCATGAAATTCATAAGCAAAATGCATTTCCTTCCTTGCATACACACAAAAATAACAAATATGGCACAGGAAAACTGTAGGTATTCATTCAATTTAGAAAACATAAAATCTTAGCCATCAAACAAGCCAACAAATAAAAACAAAAACGAAATAACCCAGGGCAGTGTCACAGAGGACACAGTATGACAAAAGCTTCAAAGATGTCATCCATGTCCTCTCTGGATCCTTGGTTCTGAGTTCACTTTTACAAAGACTGAGAGAAAAAAAATAAAAGATTACAAGGGTTAGAAGACCAGGGAAAGATCAGCTCTACTCAATCTGTGGTTTCGGCCCCACCTGACTGTTCTGTCTACCTTTTGAGAGTCAACAGTGGGTAGTTTTGGGTGACATTATTATAAAATAATATCAGGGGTGACATTATTAATAAAATATTGAATGAGGTATGCAATGGCATCAACCAATCAGCAGAGATGCCATTGGCAGGCTATGTGGACACCTATCAGCCTTCCATAGAGGGTGGAGGGAGCTGGTGAAATATGATGGGAATTTCACAGGCTCACTAAATCCCAGATCATCTTTCCCTCTGAACTTCAACTTTCTTTTCCCTTCTTCCCATTGATGGTTAGACTGTATCTGTATGCCAGTAGGTAGTAGTCTTTATCTTTTTTCACTCCCTTATTAGCTCCTAGATAATTTGTTTTACGATTACCTCCAGGCTCCTAGTTACAGCACTCTATTATTCTCCTCCTTGCACCACTTCTTACGACTCCATAAGTGCATGGCCAGACCACTCTCCCCTTAAGCAGTAAAGACCTCTTTTATCCTCACAAACAAGAGAGGACCGGCTGCTATGGATTTATGCAAATTCAATTTTTAACCTGCCAGCCAAAGAATAGACCATAGAGAGTAATTCTTAAGATGTTTTTCAGCTTTCGAATTTTGTGTTCCAGGGAGGATGTTTTTGCTTTTTCTGGGTGGCAGATTTGATGTAGAAATAAAGATAGAAAGTTAATTGTTAGCTCTGGGCATTTAAAGGTAGTGAGGATTTTGACCTACCTTGCTTAGAAAGGACAAACTTACAGCCTAAGGATTTAACACTGGATTAGGAGCTTCTGACTTAAATAGAAAATACAATAAATGTCGAACAACCAAATTGGTTGCACTAGGGGTCACTCATTAGAGAGAGCAGAGAGTTCGCATAGCCTGAAAGCCTCCAGCAGGGCAAGCGAGGATGCTGGGTTCCAGCCTCACGTGTGCTTGTGGCAGACAGGGAACTGCAGAGGAGGAAACGTTGATTTTCCCAGAGTCCTTCAGTTCTAGCATTGATGGAGAGAAATGCAAATCTGCTGCCGCTTTTACCTCACAGGCACGCAGCAGGTTTGTGTGAGCTGGAAAGCACTAGCCTGTGTGTCTAGCAGCACCTCAGGCTAATTAGAAGGCTTCCCTCGGTTCTACTGGTTTAAGGGGTATAGGATGCCTTGACTGGGGCTGTTTGTCATGCAAGGCCGTTCCTTGCCTATTCGGTGGAGACAGACTGCCACCTCAGAATCTCCGGGTCTTGACTCTGCCGTGAGATTTGCCAAGTGATGGCAGAAACACCCACTCAAATGTCTGTGGCACGTCTGTCTCTTGAGTGCTCCCTTTGATTCATCTCCCACCCCGCCCCCTGACACTCATTTCCTGACTGCCTTGCTCCAATCCCGCGAGTAAGCTTCCAGGCCTTGATCCAGCTCCTCGAATGTTCCCGACGCTCCTCCTGGCCAGCGTCTGGCTCCTAGATGAGGGGCAAGGAGTCGGAGGCACATCACCTCCTAGCCATCTTAAGAATGTACCTTACCTGGCTATCCGCCCAGGGCTATCAGGAAGGAATTGTATGTTGGCCGACTGATGCATTTGCAGAGATAAGTTTAATGGATTTCTCAGTGTTTTGAGGTATTGTCTCCTTGGTTAAAATTAACTTCATGACAAAACCTACTATTCTCTGCCATTAACTATGGCTAGGTTTTTCCCTACCTTGGAATATAAATCTTTGCTTCACCTCATTGCCTTTTCAAGCCACCGATCATGTTTTTTCTTCCTTAACAATTTATCCAAGGCTGTCTCTGTAACCCTGAAGTCTCGCTCCTCTGCACCTCTCCCTTAATTTCTTTAGTGACCCCTCTTTCCCCATGTTGCCCACCAACCCAAGACTTTGGTCTTGACTTGATGTTGATCCATTCTCAAAATTAATACTTCATCAAAATGGTGGTGACTCCCCATAAACTCTGATCTCTCACATAAAACCTATTCCATACATCTAACTACCTACTGGTTATATCCACTTGGATAGCCAATCTCTTTCCCAAGTTCTTCATTACAGAACAAACTGATGAAGTTTAAATCTGTATCAATCTCTCATTAGTTATGGGACTCTGGGCAAGTTACTTTATACTGTCTTAGTTTCCTCAACTAGAGAATGGGATGGTGGTGATTAAATCTAGCTCAGTAGATTTAGTAAATAATACATGGAAAGGATTTAGCACAACACTCTGGTGCCATGTTAAATGTTAAAAAAATGTTAGTATTATTAGCATTTACAATTCTGCCTTCTCCATAATCCTTACTTGTAGTAATTTGTCAAGTCATTTTTCTTCCTCTTTAATAATCTATTTTCCATCCCTGATTTCTGCTTCATTTTCACTATTTTTTGAATAAATATCTTCAAGGTCCTCAGAGCTGGACTGTCAAGGGTCCCTTTGTTGTTTTGTATTATTAGGCTGCTTCCCAGTTCAAAAAGTTTTCCCACTATCAATGAATCTCATTCAAATTCTTCAACTATATATCCAAAGGTTAGCATCAATTATTTCTGCTTTGGTGGTCACCTTGATCTCCTGCTACTTAAAATATAAACTTATATATACTCCTGCTACTTAAAATATAAACTTCCACTCCAATCATGTCAATCAACTTCCCTAGCCTTGAAAATGCCATGCCATTTCCACTATGGAAGAATATGCCATTTAGATGGAAGTACTTCCTTACATAATGGGGGTGGGAGAGACATGAGCCCTATGTATTTGCCATCCTTTATACTTCTTACAAATCTACCCTAAATTACTTGGTTTTGATGAAAAAAGAGAATCCTTTTGAAAGTCTTGAAAGCTCTAAAGAGCATAAAAAGTCGAAGTACCTAGTACATATTATCAGTTCACTAGATGTACTAATAAAGGTATTGTTTAACTAATGGAACACCTACAATGTGCCAGACACCATATGGTAAATATAACTAGTCTTCTATTCCTTTACTTGCCATCCACTCTTTTCAGTATCACAACAAATGACTGTACAACATGCTATGACCTTTAGGTCCTTTTAGAAGGAAAAAATTAGGTTCCAGATTATATCCCACAGGAACTGTTGCTGAACCTACTGACCTAACATTTGTGTGGTAATTATTAAACAGTATATGTTTACTGAGCTTCTAATAAGTTCAAGGCACTGTTTCCGTTCTGTGAGGAACTTACAAGAAGAATAAAACATGTCACTGCACTCTATATGCTCTTGACTTGACAATATTTCTTCAGAAATTAAGTTTTACAAAAGGTATATACATCAAAAAGTTAAAAATGTCAAATATTGTTACAGGATATAATAAAAAAAATGGCAATGGCTCATGGTTCACACATCTGTGACTTTTATTACCCAGGGGCAACCACATTCAAATCTTGTAGGTGTTTATTGAGCTACTTAACTCAGTATTTCTAAAAAAACATTTCTTGGCTTTTTGATTCTTACAAAATGAGAATTTAGTTCTTTTATTACCCCCAACCTCTGCTAGTTCCTACCTCCTTATTTTTAAGTTAATTATATTTTTTGGTAAAATAAATACTGAGTGTTTATATTATTGCACTTACATTCACCATTCACTAAGTAGTATAATTAGAATTTTTTTTATTAGACAACTTGTTTTTCTTATAGTTAGTAATATCTCATTTTGCCATTTGAAAAATCATCTCTTTCTACTTCTAATTTAAAAACTATAAAATTATTCTCAATATTGATAAACATATTAAATAATCTCCCAGTGTCATCCCTGTCCACACCACCCCTGATCCCCATGGACTCTTTCTTATAATTCTTGATTCTCATGCTTCAGTCTGGATTGACAGCTCTCTAAATTTCCTGAACATCTGTCATAAGGAAAAATCTCATTTCTCTAGAAGTAGATTCTGTGTTTTCCTCTTTTGTGATTTACTTGTTTATTTTTGTTTGTTTGTTTAATTTTCTTGAAGACATCCTTTATTAGCTTCTTGGGAAGGGGTTCATAAGAATACCTTTTTGATGTCTTTTGTTAGCTTCAAACTTGAATGATAGGTTAGCAGGGTATAGAACTCTAATTTAGAAATCATTGTTTTCAAAATTTGAAAGCATTGTTCCATTGTATTGCATCTTTCAATTTTGCTGATAATGATTTCAACAATTTGTTTTCTATTGTTATACCTTCTTGCCTTTACTTTGACTTTGTGACTTTTTAACCTTAACAACATTTTTAACTTTAATTTTTGGAACAGTTGGGGATAATTCATGAATTCACTATTCCATTTTATTGGAAATCCTTAGTGTCCTGTTAGTTCTGAAATGAAATTATATTATTGTTTAGAATGCAGTTTTGAGTAAATCACAGAGAAATGTTCTGGGATAACAATGCACTGATTATTTAGGAACAATTAATCTTATATGCTTCCTCTTCCTGCCTTGTGTTTGAAATTAATTGCCCCTTTCTCAGAGCTTCCTCTCTCATTTTTGTCATTTTTAGCATAGAGCTAATAATCATTCCACTTATACTATTTTAAGAATGTGCCTATCTCTACTAAATTTTTTTAGCATCTTTGAGACATCATTTAAATACATAAGATTTATCTAGGTTTACAATTCAACTTTAAAAATTTATTCACAGAAGTGTACAATTATAATCACTGACTGTTTTATTAGCTCCAAACAAAACCAAGCATCCATTAGCAGAAATTTCCCATTTCTTCTTCCCTCCTTTCCCTGCATCCAGTCATCTACTTTCTATTTCTATAGACTTGCCTATTCTGGATGTTTTATGTAAATGCTCTTATACCATCTGTGCTCTTGTATGACTGATTTCTTTCACGTAATTTAATGTTTGTAGGTTTCACTCATGTTGTAGTAGTTGACAGTACTTCATTCCTTTTTATTGCCAATTTATACTAAATTTTCAGCCTTCTGATGATAGGTCTCTACTTCCATTTTATATGCCCAACCCTAGCATAGTATGTAGACACTTTTAGTGTCTAATATATCTGTTTATTAAATAGATAGATGGCTACTTCCAAGTCCATTTTCAAATAGTCCCACTTCCAAAACTTTTATATAACTATAGCCAAATTAAAAAACAATTATTTCAAAAAAGCTGAAGACTTAGACAAGAAATTGAGAGTATTTTAAATACAGATTATCCTTCATTTATCTTTGCAGTAGGAATAGCATACTAGCCACAACCATCTTCTTTATACCTGGCATCTTCATTAAAGTTTTCTGGTCTTTCAGTCATTGAATAAAGTTCAAAGTAATTGAACAGGACAAGATTGGAGCAAATAAGCACTTTTCATCTTGGTACTAGAGTCTCTTTGCTGAAGAAGTTGACCCTGGTCATCAAAACTAATATAATAACTTAATTATTGTGGAACCCTGCTCTAACTTTGCACCATAATGTTTTTCTCATGGAATATTTCCTCTTTTCCTGTTTTTCTCCATGGAATATTTCCTCTTGCAATCCTTTCCATTGCTTTAAATGAAACAGAATTGGGTCAACACCACAGCCCTGGTGTTTCTTCCAGTGTTTTGCCAAGAACTCTGCTCCATACTTCTCTATAGCAGCCTCCTATGACCAGCTTCTATGTTTACATTTAGTAGTGTAAATTCCTGCTCATTCTATCTCCTTTTCTAGTCAACATTTGGGAGGCAGGGAATTGTGCAAAGACTCTCAAACTATGTGCTCCTGGTTTACCCCAAACCCTGAATCCTCAAAAGAAAACACTGATTCATAATTGCTAAGTCGTGGAAGAAGCCCAAGTGCCCATCGACCCATGAATGGATTAATAAATCGTGGTACATGTATACCATGGAATATTATGCAGCCTTAAAGAAAGATGGAGACTTTATCTCTTTCATGTTTACATGGATGGAGCTGGGACATATTCTTCTTAGCAAAGTATCTCAACAATGGGAGAAAAAGTATCCAATGTACTCAGCCCTACTATGAAGCTAATTTATAGCTTTCATATGAAGGCTATATCCAATTATAGCACAAGAATATGGGGAAAAGGGCAACGGAGGGGAGGGGAGAGGGGAGGATGGATGGAGGGAGGGCGATTGGTGGGATCATACCTATGATGCATCTTAGAAGGGTACAGGTGAAACTTACTAAATTCAGAATACAAATGTCTTCATACAGTGATTAAGAAAATGCCATGAAGGCTATGTTAAACAGTTCAATGAAAATATTTCAGATTGTATATGACGTCAGCACATTGTGCCCCTTGATTGCACTAATGTACACAGTTATGATTTAATAAAAAAAAAAGAAAAGAAAACACTGATACAGAGTAGTTTAGAAAACCCTCCAACCTCAATTTCTAAGGATGATTTAAGAGTTCAGCTTGAAGAAGGAGGGATAGAATGAATGAATTCCTCAAACTTATCTTTCAGTGATTCTAAAGTATTTCAAGTCCTAATATAAAGATACTAAAATATGTGGAAGAAGTGGTAGAATGGATATGAATTGAGGAGGTATTAAAAATTAAACTCATATCTATTTGTGGGCTATAGTTTCCATCTTTGTCTTATATATTTATGATTTCAGAAACAAGAATTTAATTTTTAAAACTCGTTTAATGGCCTTGAATTATTTTTGAACAACTGGAAATCTTTTACAGCAACATCAAAGATGATGTTACCACTTCATGGCTAGACATCAGGGAATTTGTGATTCTTGGGTTGATTTTAAGTCAAACATTTTTCCTGAACGCATACACACATACATGCACATAGTATTTTTAAAAAATAAATTTTTATTTTGAATTCAAGAGCTAAGAGAAAGCATTAAATTTCCCCTATAGGGAAGTCTAAACTCAACAATGCAAAATCTAACTTTATCCTTATGTTTTTTCATCAAAAAGATGAGGACACAGAATAAAGTTCGCCTGTTTTTACCCATGAAACAAGGGGCACTAAATATGTTATGTCACTTAAATCAATGTACCATCTTTCACAAATGTTTCTGTGTAATATGTAAGGTCTTTTTGCTATAATTTCAGAGTGACATGGGTTCCATAATTATTATTTTCCTAGTTGGTTATAAGGATCTGAATTTTTGGTTGACATTTGTGAAATAAATATAGCTACTGGAGCACTAGCATTCTGATTTAGAAACCTGACTACATTAGGAGAAAATTAACCTTTTCCAAAAGCCACTGTTCTAAGGAATGATTTTAATCAAATGAGCTTTAAATGTTGTGCCTGCATTTAGAATTTTTGGAGAGATTGCGACTCCCCAGTGAACTTTTTGAAGAAGAAAAAAATACCAAGTAAATTATGGGAAAAGTAACTATGAAAATTACAAAAGGATCTGGAATGGAGCTAATTTTCCTTAAATGAAATAATTTTTATAGTAATATCAGGTTCAGAAATCAATGAAACTTATCTAATTATGAGCAGTTTTGATATCTTAATGGAAAAATATCATGTTGTGTTAATATCTAGTAAGTTGCATACATAAGTTTCTGTTGGAATCCTCTAGGATATTTTACTCATGTATTTCCTATTTGATAGGAATTTACACTACTAAACATAAACTTGGAAGCTGGGCATAGGAGGCTGTTGCAGAGAAGCACAAGTTTATTGCATAAAACAGATTGGTAAAACATTAAGCACCTCGTATACATATTAAACATCTGAATGGGAATTACAGTACACACAATTTTCAGTCTACAAACTCAAGTATCCAAGACCCTTTTTTATTCCCCTTTTTACTTTCTCTCAATTAGCTTAATATGATATCTAGGTCCAAAGTTCTGAACTTACCAGTTTGTGGAAAGTTTCACCTCAGGAATTCTTGGGGGTCCTTCTCTGGGATCAGGTTAAAGTATTAGGCCCTGTTATAGATTAAATTGTTTTTCCCCAAAAGATATGTTGAATTCCTCACCCATAGTACCTCAGAGTATGACCTTACTTGGAAATAGGGCCATTGTAGATAAAACTAGCTAAGATGAGATGATAATGGGCTCTTAATCCATCATGACTAATGTTTTTATAAGAAGGGGAGTGAAACACAAAGAAAGAAGAGAGCCATGTAACACTAGGGACAGAGATTGGAGTGATGTGTCTATAAAACAAGCAATGCTAAAGCTTGCCAGCATCACCAGAAGCTAGAGAGAGGCAAGGAAGGATCCTCCTCGAAAGTTTCAGAGGAAGCATGGCCTTGCCAACACCTTGATCTCAGATTGCTAGCCTCTAGTACCATGAGATAATAAATGTCTGTTATTCTTAGCTACCCAGTTTGTGGGACTTTGTAGTGGCAGCCATAACAAACTAACACCAGGCCTATACTACACAAGGTGTCAGGGTTAGGTGATGGGGCATGTGGTCTCTGCTCTTCTGGTCACATAGATAATACCTAGTAGGCTGTTGTCCCTGATGATGTGATCCCTCAGGCCTGAAGGTTCTTGCTGTGTGTATATCATGCTTGGGAACCTCAAGAAGCTCTGATCTCTTTGCTGGAACACCAAGGGACCACCTCTACTCTGGGGTATGGCACAGGAGGCCTAGGACTTCCTCATTTCCTTTCCTAGCCCAGGGAGGACTTTTAATATTTTGGGGTTAGGCCCTTTCTTCTGCCTGCTTTTCCAGATTAACTTTTTTTTTCTTTAAAAATTTATGTCCCCTCTTACCTTTTCTTCAAGTCTTATAAACTCTCCTAAGGGATTAGAATTTTGAAAACAGCAGAAAGGAATCTTTCTCTCTCTCTCTCTCTCTTTTTTTTTTTTTTTTTTTACTTCTGCAGCCATAAAGCTACAGACAAGGGAGAACAGCTTGATCCAGACAGATTAGGGAAGGAGAAAGTGGAAAGTACAAGTAGGAAATGCCTAAAAAGTATTCTATCAAGGGGGGGAGGGGGGAGGGGGGAGTATGGGTGGAGGGAGGGCAATTAGTGGGATCACACCTACGGTGCATCTTAGCAGGGTACTGGTGAAACTTATTAAATGTAGAGTATCAATGTCTTTATATAGTGACCAAGAAAATGCCATGAAGGCTATCTGTAACAGTACGATCAAAACATTTCTGAATGTATATGA
>CAUYON010160675.1:0-15879 GCA_963573935.1 Arctocebus calabarensis
TGTAGAGATGAATCTCTATACTTAACATTTTATTTGGGAAGAATGAATTGCCATTCAGGGTATACATGCAGACTGGGTGGTGTTTAGTGCATCTGAAGAACAAAGAGAAAGTTGAGGATTTTTATTTAAAAAAGAGGAATGACCTGTGTGGTTCTTAGAGAACATTTGTTGGTATTAATAAAGTTTTGGGCAATATTGATAGGCAAAATTGTGCCAGAGCAAGTGATACCAGCAGCACTAGATGAAACCAGTCTCAGGGTGAAAGAGGCAGTTCCTGCAGAACTTGAGGAGAGAATTACATTTCTAAAGTTATATTACTCACCCTGACTGCTTTCTCCCATGGCTCTTTGACTCTGATTTTGTTAAATATCACGAGAATATGGTCAGCTTCCACATGTCCCTCTTGGCTGAAGATGTTTCCCTAAACACATCACTGATCTACCATTTTGCCAGTAGGCTTAATTGTCCCTTAATGTTGGGATGGAGCTGTCCTGGTTGTCACTGTCCCACATTGAGGGAAGATATGGGGCTCTATGTCAGAAACATTTGAGTAAAAAAAAGTGACCTGAAGACAAAATATTCTCCAGGAAAGTCTATTAGGAATCTACCATCAACTTCCATCTTAACAGTCCCACAGAATAATCTTGAATAATCAGAATAGTTTTATAGTGTTGAACTAAAATTGTCCTGGCTATATAGTTGGCTTTACAAATATTAGGCCATACAATCAAAGCGTAGCAACATGCTAAAAAATAACCAGAAATTATACAATAAATCCAGTTGGAATAGTAATTCTAACTCATGAACCAAGGAAACAGATTGCAAAGTGTGGACATATCTGGTGAAACGTGTTGTAGCCACTTTACAACTAGGTTGATTTAGAACAGAGAACATCAACTTTACAAAGGGACCACGTACAATTTGGACAAAAGTTGCATTAGGAATATTGTCAACTCTGCCCCCCTGTATGAACTAAGAGGCTTTCTTAGGTCGTGTTTTGCCATTACCAGGAGAAGTTACTGACTGTGACAGTTTTTAAGTAGCTTGTGATCCTGTAGAATGAAAAAGGTGGCATTAAGGTGGAGTCTCACTATGATATGGAGTCTTGTTCTGAGGTCTCAAGAAAAGCTGTTTGCAGTGTGGAAGCATCACCTTCTCCATGTTTGCAGTTTGAATGTCTCTATTTGTGATATTGGGGGCCTTGGTTAACCTTCTGTGTGGCCTTAAAACCTGTCCAGTTTAGCTTACAAGAACAGTTCCCATTTTAGTACTTTTATGGAAGAAAGTTGGATGGGAAGAACCCAGAGGAATTTAGGACATACACTAGTCTATTGGGAGATAACAAAAACTCAAAAACAATGTAAAAAACTACAATTCAATAACAGGTGTATGATAGCTTTTTGGGAAACAAGACTCTTTCTGTACATCAATCCTATGAGATTGTCAGATTTAAAACCTCTTGAGGCTGGAAGGTCAAGCAAGGCAGACTTGGGGTTTTGCTTATAGACTTAAGGTTCCTGGACCTGCCAGTTAATGACAGATCTTATTTACTCATTGTGAGACTGGGATCCTTGAAGGAGGGCATTTCATGCGTAGTTTCAAATTTGACATTTTAGTGAAAACCTTAGTACTGTAACCAATGTTTCAGTTGCAGTTTGCTATAAAGAGAGAATAGATTTTGGGGCGGTGCCTGTGGCTCATCGAGTAGGGCACAGGCCCCATATACTGAAGGTGGTGGGTTCAAATCCGACCTCAGCTGCACTGCAAAAAAACAGAAGAATAAAAATAGCTGGGCATTGTGGCAGGGGCTTGTAGTCCCGGATACTCAGCAGGCTGAGGCAAGAGAATCTCCTAAGCCCAGGAGATGGAGGTTGCTGTGAGCTGTGTGATGCCATGGCACTCTACCAAGGGCGATAAAGTGAGACTCTGTCTCTACAAAAAAAAAAAAAAAAAGAAAGAAAAAGAGAGAATAGATTTTTATTGGACTTATGCAAATATCCATATTGTTATAGGAATACTCACAAATGGCTTTTGAATTCTTAGAGGAAACAAGTAAGGAGATTTAAAAAAATGCTTTTTCTTTGTTTGCAAAAGTAAAACTTAGCCAAATTACAGTAAATTACAGCCACCTTAAAGGAGAAAAATCTCCTTTAATCTGGAAAAAAGACATTTAGGTTGTTCTCTCAGATAAATGACTGAAGCAAAAATCTCAGTGAATGGAGGTTTACTAAGCTGAGATTTTGAGCACAGGCCCAGGAAAAATACCAACCACAGTCAAGCTGTGGCTCTTTTTCTGATGGAGAGGTTGGAACTTTCGGCATTTTGAAAACAGGAGGAAAAAGGTGTGTGTGGCAGGGTGAAGGTTGATTGTGGATGAAGTAGCGGTTTATTTTTGTGAAGCCCAAGAAACCTACATTATGGTGTGAAGGTAGAGCAGGCCTTAGCATCAGGTGCTAGACATTGAATGATTTGCATGTCCTTGCTTAGTGGAGGTCAGCAAGAAACATCCTTAATGAATGATCTGTGAGGCCTGTTCTTCTTCATAGGTGCCTGAAGATTTTCCCTTCTTTCTTAGGAGCTCAGGGGATGGCCCTGAGACATCGATTGTCTTTTATGAAGTGAAAAGCTAACAACATGTTAAAGAAAATTCATAGAAGCATTATGTTCATCAGTTGTTCAAGGTCATATAATTAACTTTGGTTTTGCTTGATTTCCATTAGTAGTTTCATAGATCCACCAGTTTGTTTATTAGAGTTCTGGAAATTTTCATTTAGTCTGTTGATCTTGAAGTTAAGAATACTTTTTGGACTCTTTTCTGTGAGTCTGATTTTAAATGCTCTTACCAAAGAACTCGAAATAATAAAACACATATGCTGAAAACTTAGAATAGTCATTAGCATCTGATGAAACTTTATAGCCAGCAAGAAAATGTGGCTAATTCTATTATATATTGTATTTTAAGATAACACAGTTATAACTAATTATAAATGATATTTCTATGTCTTTGTATAATTTTTCAAACAGGTATATCGACTACATGCTGATAAATGCAACTGAAGATTTTATGGGTGATAGAAAACTTCTCCTCGTCCCTGAAAATTCACAAAAGATAAACTCAGAATCAAGGCAGGCTAATAAGAGGAAAAGGTTCACTTAGCATGCATGGGGGGAGGAGCACAGAGTGATTTCCCAATATGCTAGCAGCAGTGGTTTTCAGCCATCCCAATGCCGCAATGTATTTTCATTGTTAAAAAGGGGTTGCGACCCACAGGTTGAGAATCGCTGCGCTAGTGGGATCCACATATTTTTATATCCTCCTTTTAGAGGGAAGAGGGAAATGAGGAATATCGGTAATTCTACTTAGGGGCAATAAATAGTATCTAAGGGGGATGAATGGATGGGGGAAACATATTGCCTTGTAAATTAACCTGAGAGACAGGTATTATTTTTAAAATGATTTGGGCTCGGTTTAGTTGCATTGTGGATCATCTTTCCTGCAATATATTGAGATAATAGTGAGGAGAAGGGAAGTAAATTGTTCTTTTTGAGGGGTCTGTCTGTTTATGCAGATAGAGGGAAAGATCGTTCAATCTCAGAGGGTTTTAATTCAAAGTACACTTTACTTTAAGGAGTCATATTATGGGGTGAAATTTCCTAAGCTTCTTCAAGACCTAGTATCACTCAATCATTTGAACATATCTCTTATACTGTTCATCAAATAAGCCTAATAAATTTCATGTTTCTACAAAATGAGAGGTACATCTTTAGATGTTTTCTAGGGTTCCAACTCAAAGTTAATTCTTGGTTGAAGGGACTTAAATTAGAGTTTGATTTGGGGAAAGTTTTTCAGACATATTACAAGGATCAAAATACTTGATCAGAACATAATCACAAGTCCCTGAAAAATAATTCAGTCATGTAACCAAAGTAATGATCAAAACACTTGACAATCAATACCGAAAGTTACATTGTATGAAAATCAACTTTTGAAAGCTCACTTTTCCAAAGTAATAAAGAACCTAATAAAGGCTACATAGAAAATTATTTTGATGAAATATAAATTCTTGGTTGTTTTTTTTTTATTTTTGTCCAGATGCTAAAAAGTTAAAAACGACAGAAACAAAACATCCTTTTGCAGTATGACTATTTCTCCTATGGAAAGCTCTTTTAGGTGCGCTGGACATCAAAGCTGATGAAAAGGCTGCTTGAATTTAATTCGACACAGGAAAACTGTATCTAAGGTTATGAATGAACACCATGTTATAGAGGAACACACCTGCAAATGAGGGCCTAGTGTCCTGAATACACGGCTCTCAGTCATAGCAGAGAAGTTCCTTAAATTATGGAACAGTTCATACGTGGGAAGGAACCCTAGGAGAAACCGAGGTATCCTGAAGGAAAACATTGCATTTCTGGGCATTTCAGTATCAGATTGTAACAGCAGAGTTAGAACAGGATAAAAAGTTACAGGACCTGAAGAAATAGGTGAGACTATCATCATCTCAGGAATTCTCCAGGGGAGAAAAAGCGAAAGGCTCAAATGTCTGACTGCAAATCACGGGCAGTGAGATAGAGCACATGCTGAACTTTTGAGGTATGAGTTTGATAATTTTCAAAAGCAAGAATCTACCTCAGGAAATGACATTATCATTTTAAATGAAGAGGATAGCATTTTTAACTTAAAACTTGGAAAATTAAACAGATCTCAGGAAGAAGGCTGTTAAAAAACTGATTTTATTTTTTATTTTTTCAGACAGAGCCTCAAGCTGTCTCCCTACATAGAGTGCTGTGGCATCACAGCTCACAGCAGCTTCCAACTCCTGGGCTCAAGCAAGTCTCCTGCCTCTGCCTCTCAAGTAGCTGGGACTACAGACGCCCGCCACAATGCCTGGCTATTTTTTGGTTGCAGCTGTCATTGTTGTTTGGTGGACCCAGGCTGGATTTGAACCCACCAGCTCAGGTATACGTGGCTGGCACCTTAGCTGCTTGAGCCACAGGTGCCAAGCCTAAAAAATTGATTTTAGAATTAAAAACTATAACTTCTTGCAATTGTATCAAGAGTAGATCAGTATTTCATGAAAACATCACTGTTTTAAATATAGGAGACTGGCTTGATGCTGGTTCCTCAGTGGTTAGGGTGCCAGCTATATACACCATGGCTGATGGGTTCGAAGCTGGTCCTGGCCTGCTAAACAACAATGACAACTACAATAAAAAAATAGCCATTGTGGTGGGCACCTGTAGGCCCAGCTACTTGGGAAGCTGAGGCAAGAGAATTGCTTAAGCCCAAGAGTTTGAGGTTGCTGTGAGCTGTGATGCCACCACACTCTACTGAGGGCAACATAGCGAGATTCTGTCTCAAAAAAAAAAATAATAATAATAATAAAAAATAAATATAGGAGACCAGCACCAAAGTGTAATTAGAATAACAAATTGACAATTTCTTTCTTATCCCAGAGGACTCAATCTCATATAAAACTTCCTGCATAAAGCTCATCATTATGAATCTTCTTCCATTTGTCCAGAATTTTTATTATTTCCTCAAATCCCACTATTTGCACTCTACTAAAATTTTGAGACAATGAATTATTTTATATTTGGACAAAAATTTATCACAAAAGATTATTTCTCATGCAAAATTATTTTTTCTAAATTCCCATTTAATAGACCTAAATTTATTTTACCATTTTATAAAATTTAGGAAGCCAAGAAAGATTTTTACATTTCTTCAAAAGTAAGTAAAAAAAGTATTTACATTTCTTCAAAAATTTGTTTTAGTTTTTTATCTTATTTGATGTGACCCTGACATTTAATATTTATTCTTTAGTTAAACATAACTTAAAGATTTGAAATTACATGAAAGGTAGACTTATAAATGTTTATTTTATTTATAGTTGCCTTTTTAAAAATAATCAAATATAGAAGATTTATAAAAATTGAGTTATTAGACAGAGGTAGTTAGTGTGTCACGTTTTTGAAAATATTTAATCAATTTTATAGCCTTTGGATATCACATGTTTACCTCAGTAACATCTTAAATACATGGCTAGTCTGTTGTTAACTCAGAATATACAGTCATTTTCATTGTCAACAATTTTAAGTTAATTTTACTTATTAAAAGCTTCTATTAAAAATGATCAGTTTGTTCTAGGCTGGTTTCATAGCTCTATAACCTTCAAACATATGTCAGAGGCAAATATAAACCTATCTGACCAATAAGCCTAGGCAAAAATGTTTGCTGACAATTTTGAAGATGTTTCTAATTTTATTGTGTTAACAGTTTTAAAGCCAATTAATTTATCAAAGATTTACTTAAGTCTTGTGTACTATAAAATACATTTGTGTCCGTTACTACATATTCTATATGAGCACTGATTTATTTAAACCAGTGACTACAATATTGTAAGGGATTTCTGCCTGACTGCATGACAATTTATTATGTATACAGAACATAAAACATCATACATGTCCATATGTACATATGCACAAACACATCTAAACACATATACATACCCATAAATAAAGAACTTATAACTTTCTTTTAGAATTTTTAGCCATGAAATAGTAAAACATAGATTCACTGGCTTATGAAAAACAGTTGGACTAACA
This sequence comes from Arctocebus calabarensis, assembly GCA_963573935.1. NCBI lineage: Eukaryota > Metazoa > Chordata > Mammalia > Primates > Lorisidae > Arctocebus > Arctocebus calabarensis. Next base: position 6,610 of record CAUYON010160675.1, read on the forward strand.
TTATTTTCTCTAACAAAATAGGGTAAGGGTAAATTTTAGGGCCTTATTTTTTTTTAAATAAGCAATCCTATAGGAGCTATGAATCAAATTTGGCTAAAGTAGTTAAAGTCATTTGGAAACATACTGATTTTCCAATATACTGGATTGGACAAAGACTAGTTAATCGTAAAAGGTGACTGAATTATGTGGCAAGGCCTAAAAGGTAAGAGTTAGTCAAACAACACCTGTGAAGTGTTCTCTTGGACTCAAGTCTTTGTTGTTGAAGACAGAAATCGTGCCACACCTTTTAGTTTAGTAGGGGGGTCTTTTATGTGGTAATTTTATTTATTTATTTTTTGTTGTTTTTAAGACATGATGTGAAAGTCAAAATGAGTTTTAAAAATATATCTGTTGGTGGCTCAGTACAGTGAATGTAATCTCAGCACCTTGGGTGGGGAGGGGAGGATTGCTTGAGGTGAGGAGTTTGATTCCACCTAGGCAACATAGTGAGACCCTTTCATAAAAAATACTCTTTAAAAGTCTCTATATATGCTTGCAGCTGCCTGTTGTTCTAGCTGCTTACTTGGGAGGAGGAGCCAGGAGTCTTGCTTGAGCCCAGGATTTGAAGGTTGCAGTGAACTGTGATTGCGCCAATGCACTCCAGTATGGTTGACAGAGCATGACTCTGTAAAAAAAAAAAAAAAAAAAATACACACACACACCTATACCCAGAGGGCGCCAAAAAAAGTATACACATTTTAAGAAAGTAAAAAACTGTATTAAAATTATAATATTCATTGTGTTCTGATAAAATAAGATGAACACAAATCACATTTGAGCACCTTCTGTAATTGCAGAAGTCAATTTAAATTTAACAATTTATTTGGGAAGAAATAATGGGGCATACATACAGATTGGGTGTTCTTCAGTTACTTCAGAACATCAAACAGAAGGTTGGAAATTTTAGGAAAAGAGGAATATTACCTATGGTCCTGCTAGAAAGGTTGATGGTGTAAATAAAGCTTATAGATCTGGAAAGCTCTGATTGGTGGACAATCATGGTAAGAAAAACTAGTCTTAGAGTTGCAACAAGTTATCTCTGCAGCTGTAGATTAAACTGGTCTCAGATATGAATAGGCAATTTCAATGACTGGCCTTGCAGAGAATTACACTTTTAGCACAATGTTATGTACACAGAATGCTTTTATCTCCTGCCCCCCGATTTAGTTGGCTATGACAAGATTGACCCAATTCCTATAATCAAGCTTCACACTATGGACAGTGGACCTGCCCCTACGGCTGCTCAACTGGTTACAAATAGCCTGTCCAGAGGCTGATCCCATGTCTTTGGTGTCTAGTGACATGGAGGAGGGCTTTGGGGTGACTGGAGATCTCGCCCTGATTCTGCCCCAGTGCATTGTAACTTTGGTAAGTCTCCTGTTCTCTGTGAGTCTTGGGTCCTCACCTATTTAAGGACACTGCCTCAGGAAGGCTGCCTCATCTATCAGATGTTGTGACATTTCTGCAACATATCAGAGTGAACCCAAGGCAGGAGACCTGTCATGTTGTCCTGTGGCCAACTCCTGACTTTTCCTCCAGAACCATCAAAAGGAAATGGGAGGGGCACCAGGGCACAGTATCTCCGGTGATTCAGGTGACAAGGACCCAGAACCCAGCTGAGAACATAAGGGTTATTGTCCTTAAGCGCACCCTGCCTGCAGCCCCCTCAGAGCCTGCAGCGGGGCCAACCTCGGCTGCACCTGGGAGGGAGGAGCTAGGGTTCAGGAGTGCGTCTATATAGCCCAGGGCAGCAGAGCTGAGCACACTGCAGAGGCTGGTGCCTCCTCCTGCTGAGCATGGGGGTGTCCAGAGCCTTCACCTGGGCACTGCTGCTCAGTACAGGTAAGGTATGGCTCTTTGATCCTTCCTCCTGGACCTCTTTCTCCTTTCCTGTCCAATTCCAGAGATGTTAAAAATTTGTTTATTGACAAAGAAGAAGCCCCATGAGTGACAGACAGCCACCTAAATCTAGTAAAATTTAGTGCTAAAGGCAGAAGGGACAACAGGAATCTCCCTGGGTTATGACTGGGTTAATGTCAGTGGGGTCCATGTTTCAAATGTGTCACAACAGGCATCTGTTAGGTAAACTGGGTCCCCAATAGGGGCCTCCATCAGCAGAATGTGCCCTGTTCTGCCCAGTGGAACGTCCATGGGGGCTGCAGAGTCGGGGTGTTAGGTGTTAGGCAGGGGTCTGGCAAGCCACACTGAATGAGGCAGGGGGTCAGGAGACTGCGAGGCTCATCCTCCGGCCCCTAGGACATAATCATGATCAGGTTGCCCATTTTACAGATGAATGATTGAGGCTTAGGGGGACAACTTGCCCAAAGCTGTTCTATTCTAATGCCAACTGGGACTGGAATCCAGGGTCATCTGATCTGAATCTGTGCTGCTGTCCCCCTGTATCATGTCCTGGCAGTGAACTGCAGTGTACGTCAACTACGGGATGCCACCTGAGCATGCAGGTGTAAAGTGAAGTAAAAGACCAGCCCCCCCAACCCTCTAGCTCCTTAGGGGTCAACTTCTGGTCATGCAATGCCCACTTCCAAATGCACAGCTGTTACCAACATCTGCATTAGCCAGGTCCCCACAGGAGCGTACAGGCCTGAGGCATCTGCAAGGACTGTCCCCTCAGGTCTTTCCTAGGGAACGTCTTGGCTGGCTTCCCATGAACAAGGACAAGAAAATGGTAACTTCAGGTCTGCAGGCTTAGTCTAGCTCCTGAAACTGAAGTCTGTCGTTCCCACACTGATAATGTTGATCACAGTTTCTCCTTCTTGGTGCAGAACAGAGAGAGGACAGGTTCCATCTTTCTCCCCCCTACCTGAGAACACCTGAATAATTGATTGTCCCTCAGGTCCCTTCTCCCCTTCACACCTTTACCTTATCATATATTTTCTCAGCACTAATCAGAGCCTCAGAAGAATGTGACCATTCCCCTCAGTGCCCACCCCCCTCCTCCTATCTCTTTCTCTGTGTTTTCTCCCAGGAAATAATGGGTTCTCATGTCCCGCTACAGAGAACACAGGTCACGAACACTTTGGAGGTTTCTGTCCTTCCCAGGCATATCCTCAACTTTTGGCCTGATAATCCTCCACTGATTGAGATGTTCACCTCAGTCCCTTGGTTTGGTTGTGACAACTCTCTCTTGAATCAAGTGTTTAACTTGGGTTCTCGAAATAGTGAAATTTTAAAAAATTACAATGGTTGATTTTTACTACCTTCCAATTTGATCAATTAGTTTAATAAAACATCAAATAGACAATTTGTATCATTACAGAACTTAGAATAAGAAATGCTCAGGTCAGAGTTCGGGTTGCTGACGTTCTTGGTTTTCCCAAGAAGATGTGGTTTCCTGGGATATAGGACATTATTACTAAATTCAGAAATACTTAAACAAATCAGAACAAGTTTGTCACCAGTGTTGGAGATGTTTTTTCTAACATTGGAATCACTCTGGAAAAACTAAACTTTGATTGAATGGAATCAGAAACTCAAAAACAAAGCAGTGAGTGAGCTGGTCTCTGAGTGCTGACAGCCAGACCTTCTCCCCTCTTCCCTCTGGGTGGCCCAGGGTTGTTCCCAGGCATGAGGACAGTGATGCCATCTCTTCCTCCTTCTCAGCTTCATCCCTTGTACTCAAACTCATCTTCACAGTGTGGTCATTTTCCATTCTTCTGTATTGACTCATCCCTGAATTTGGCTTCTAATTTCTTTGTTCTGTCTGTGTCTTTCAGCCACCACTGTTTCAGCTAGGTGGAATTATGGTAAGTGCCAACAGGATTATCATCCCTGCCCCTGTCCTCACGGAGATGATGTGCTTTTGATTTGGACTCCAAATGGCTCCGTGGGAAGGGCATAAACTGGGGAGATTTCTTGACCAAAGCACTTGTTATGTCTGGTCCTGACACTGGATCAGCCTTCACTTTCCCCAATCCCCACCTGCCCCCAGGGCTCCCCTGTGTTTTCCTCCCCAGCCCAGGGTGCCTCCCCCTACCCTGCCCTCTACACAGCCTCTCCAGGCAGGGAAAGGAGCCCTCTCCACATGGCCTGTGTCACAGGAGGACAGGAGCCTCCTCCAAATGCCTGGAGTCTTCAGGGATGTGAGGTGGCCCCTTCCTCAGTGTCAGAGGTGAGAGCATTGAAGGCCGAGGCAATGCCGGCAGTGTGAAGGATGCAGGGAGAGGAGGAGGGTCTCTCAGGACGTGGCCACTTGGTGATTAATTGATTGATGTTCCTAGTGAGCAGGATGTGCTGGGCACAGGCTGAGCACTTAACAGACATGGACACATCTGGCCCTGGATGAAGGTGCTGTTGTCATCCTCAGCCCCAGCAGTGGGGCCTGAGGCCTCACTGAGCAGGGCCCTAGAGCCTCTCCCTCTGGCCTCACAGGGACAGGGACGTGGGTTCTCCTTCCTCTCAGTGTTTGGGCCTCTTTGCCAGAGATGTCCTCCCTATTTGCTATTTCATATGCTTCCCATGGGAAAAATTCTCAAAAGCTGAAAACGTTCTGTTTTTCTGCTTAAAAATCCAGCAATAAGGGTGATGAAAAGGAATGGTAAAGTGAGGGGTCATTAATTTCTTCTGTTTACCTATGGGCAAAAACATGGTAATTAAAAATGGGATTGGTCACTTCAATGTATGAACAGTTAATATGAGTCTACCTTGTTTTGGCGGCTACCCATGTAGGATGTTCAGTGTTGCCTTTGATCCCTAGGGAGGGACATTGACAAGTTTGGTCATGGATCTGCAGGGCCTGGAGGCGTTTAGATCTCTTGTAGGGCCTTGTGAGTGTTTGGGCCACTATAGAGATGAAATACGCAGGTTTATCAACTCTAAAAGCACAAAAGTTGAGGTGTCTGGATTATGGAGGTGCAACCTTGGGAAACAGTCTAGTTGTCACTTCCAGCATTGCAGTGAGTGCTCAGCTTTCATTTTGCAGGTGTTGCCGTCGTCCCTGGGAGTGGGCGCATGCTGGCTCCTGCTCATCCTGCACCATCCACACCAGGCATCTGAAACACTATCCCACTCCGTTCCTGCTCCCTGCTGAAAGCCCTTAGGGTCTCCCTGTTCTCTGGATAAAGATGCCCTCCCAGCTTCTTGTCCACACTTCACCATCTGGCCTTTCCTTTCACTCCCTTCTCTCCACTGCTCCCCCATTCCCCCCTGGTCTGAGCCATAACTGAGTTTTCTGGGCACAGCAGAGTTCGGCCTCTCTTGGCCTGGTCTTCCCCTCCCCTCTGCCTGGGAGCATCTTTAGTCTCTTCCCGATGATCTGTTGTCTGCTTGGGGCCCGCACAGTGTATTTCAGGAATCCTCTCAAAGGACAAACTGTTCCATGACAAGAAAACCCCCATCCTGACTCTCTCCAGAGGAAAAAAGTTTATCTCAGGGATGCCTCAGCCCAGAACAAGCTCAAGGTTGGGTTCAATGGGTCATATGATCTTTGCCTTTGGAATGGGAATCACTTTTGTACTTCAGAGAATTTTCCTGAAAGAAGAAGAAAATAAATGAAGTAATAGAGCCTCAGAAGGCATTTCTGATACAGCATGAGTCCCTGCAAGGCTGAGTCAAGGCCAAGGTCACTGATGTGAACCTGGGGACCAGACCAGACATGGACTGTGATGTGGATGAGAGAGATGATGGAATCTGTGTGACTAAGGCCCCTGTCCCCTGAAGACCTGTTCTGGGGACCTGTTGGGCCCCCCACTAGGTCACTCTGGTGCTCTGTGTGATGAAGGCCACCTGTGAGACAGCCGCCTGAGAGACAGAGCTTAGAGCACGTACCCACCCAGTGCCCTGGGGTTTTGAAGAAGGGAGTGTGACCCACTTGACCTGCGGGGGAAGCAAGGAGAGGATGAGGCCGAGGAAGAACTTGGAATGAAGGGGTCAGGCATTTCCGGTGTCACCTTTGCTCCAGGGTCAAAGGGATGAGCAGAACTGACCATGTGCCCATATTGTCCTTGTTCTTTCCAAAGACTGAGTTTTGTGTCTGACTAACCTTGGCGCATAGGGTGGACTCTGGTTGATCCAAGAGCAAAGTTATTCTAAAGGGAGCTGAGTGTGTCCTGGGACATGTCCCCCCAATGTTTTGTTGTAGCCCAGAGGGGCTCTGGGCCCTGTCCTGTGAGTGTGGATATGCCTGGGGTTTAAGGCAGGGTGAGGGGTGCAGATCAGTTCTGGACATGTAGAAGGAGAAAGTGGATATAGGGAGCCATCCCAGGACTGAGAGCAGACTGTATGCGGAGTGTTCCTGACAGGGTGGTGATTTAGGTCCCTCTCCCCTCTGCCTGCATCAAGGAGGTCTAGGCTGAAGCTGGGGGACTTGTGCTTCCCCCACTCCTATCCCTTCTCCGAGGGCCAAAGAGGCAGGAAGCAGGCCATGGACCCTCAACCTGGCCTTAGCCTCTCACTCTGACACAGCAGCTGTGCCGGATGACCGACACCATGAGTTGCTGCTTTTGTCCCCTGGGGACTTGAAAGACAGTTGATGTCAAGACAGCAACTCCTTTATGGGGATCTCATAGTGACAGGCTGGGCTCCCATGAGGATGTGGAAACATGAGACTGAGAAGCCCCTTGTGGGCCAAGGAGACTGCACAAGTTCTGGGAAGACGGGAAGGCTCCTGGGGTGGTGGTCTCTAAGTAGAATGTAAGGACTTCCCGTGCCCTGTTCTCATCTGCCCAGGCACTTCTCAGAGCAAAGCTGGTGGATTTGCTGTCCATCCATTGGTTGGATTTGCTGTCCATCCAAGCCATCATTTTTGGCTTTTTTCAGATAAACCTATCTGAAAACCTAGACGAAATGTTTATTGACAATTTTCAAGACATTTCTAAGTTTATTATGTTAGCAATTTTAAAGCCAATTAATTTATCAAAGATTTACTTAAGTCACATGTCATATTGAATGCATTTGGGTTAATTACGATATATTTTTCAATGAGCATTCATTCATTGAAACCATCAGAATACAACTTCTTAAGGGATTTCTGCGTGACTACATGATAATTTATGATGTGGATAGAACATAACACGTCACACATGTCCATATCTACATATGCATGAGCACATCTAAACATGTGTACATACACATAAATAAAGGTCTTGTAACTTTTCTTTTAGAATTTAAGTCATGAAGTAGTAAAACATAAATTTGCTAGCTTAGGAAAAACAGTTGGACTAACATCATTTCTCTAACCAAATAGGATAAGAGTAAATTTCAGGGCTTTTCTTATTCACTCAGCAATCATATAAGAGCTGGGAATCAAATTTTGGCTAAAGTTGTTAAAGTCAGTTAGCAATATGCTGATTATGCTATATATTAGATTAGAGAAAAAATAGTTAATTGTGAAAAAGACCCTTTATTATGTGGCAAGCCCTAAGAAGGAAACGTAGACTAATGTTACTGTACAGTGTTCTTCTAGACCCAATTCTCTGCCCTTAAGGATACTAGTAGTGGTGTCACTCCATTTAGGTTGGGGAAGAGGACTTTTACATGATGAGTTAACTTACCTTTTTTAAGCACAAAAAGAAAGTCATGATTTATTAAAAATATATCTGTTGGATCATGATTTATTAAAAAAAGAAAAGTCATGATTTATTAAAATTATATCTGTTGCATCCTCATTTATAAGTGAAATATGTTTGTAATTTCCCTTTACAACAATATATTTTCTCCAATTTCAATATCAGGTATATCTAGATCAAGTAGAATGATTTTGAAATATTTCTTTTTTTTCTATTGTCTATAAGATTTGGCATGATGTGTTTTTTAAAACTCTCCATTACTTTTATTTATATAATATTAGATGTCTATTTTTTGAGACTTTGGGAAAAAAATATAAGAAGTTAACTGATGACTTCATACTGGGCATCAGAGTCAAAGCATTGTATAATAGACATACTCTTATTTGACAATATGAATGTTACTTTCTTGGCATTATTATTAGTAATATTGCTTAATATTTCAATGCAGTAATCATCTGTTTTCTTGTCTGAATGTATTTATATTTGTTCATTCTTTACGTGGTTTTTGTTTCTAGTCCTTATCTTAAACATTGTCATTGTTATTAAATTTTAAGCCTTTTAAATTCTGTGAAGGCAAATAGTGGAAACCTAATAAACACATGTATATGTAAAAAACAAAAACAAAAACAAAAAACAAACAATTTCCACCTGGTTCAGCCTCCAGTCCCTGACTGCAGGTCAGCAATCCTAATTCCATCTCCGTGGCTTCTGGGCTCCCCAGTTAAGGGCTCCATGAGGCCCTGCTGTGGGCAAGTCCTGGTAGCCAAGAGCCTCTTGCCTCTTTCAGGGTGTCTGAAAGCAGGAGGGAGAAGCAAAGCTGTTTCTGTACAAACTTTCAAACACTCACGCTCACAGTCCATGTTTTAGTTTGATTGTTTTAGTGGACACATATTCGTGGACTCCCCCCTCTGTGCCTAGGATTGAGATCACCTCCCCAGTTTACAGATGGAGAATAGAGGGAGTCAGGACCAGGATGCTGGATGGCAGATACCAAATGAACTGCCCCTGCCTGTTTCTCTGTTGAAGGGAAAAATTGTCCGGCCCCTATTCTTAATTTTCTCCAGAAAATCCAAATGTTTATAGAAATAGAAGTCATAAAAAGAAATAAATAACAATGTCTTTGTCCCTGTTAATAATATATATATATATATATATATCTGTTGGTGGCTGAACATCGGCTCACACCTATAATTTCAGTACCTGGAGGTGGCAGGGAGGGAGAATTGCTTGATGTGAGGACTTGGAGACCGCCCTACGCAGCATAGTGAGACTACTTTGTAACAAATATTGAACAAAAGTATTCGTACATGATTGGAGTTGCCTACAGTCCTAGCTACTTACTTGGGAGGCTGAGCTAGGAGTCTTGCTGAGGCCAGGAATTGAAGGTTGCAGTGAAATGAGATTGCACTAATGCAGTCCCGTTTGGGTGACAGAGTATGACTCGGTTAAAAAAGAAATGAAAAAAAAATACATATATATATACACACCCTGACACAGACACACAAACAGGCCAGAGGGTGCCCCCTCAAATGCATACACATTTTCATAATGGAAAAAACTAAACTGTATTACAATTGTAACCCTCAATATATCTGATAACATAAGATGACTACAAGTCACATTTGAACATCTCTTGTAATTGCAGAGGGCAAATGTGACTTGAGTATTACAATTTTAATACACTTTTATCTTTTGTCTTTTTTTTTTT
>CAUYON010160676.1:0-42160 GCA_963573935.1 Arctocebus calabarensis
GCCTCAGCCTCCCAGAGAGGTAGGATTACAGGCATGAGCCACTGTGCCCAGCCAAGATGTCTTTTAAATTTGATATTCTCTGGTTAGTGACACCTGTAAGAGTATATTTCTGCTCCAGTTTAAAACTTAAACTACTTAAACTTTTATTCTTTAAATTGAAAATTAATGGATCATCCTTGGGAATAGGCTGAGAAAAACAGTATTTTTAAAGAAAACCAAAACCCAGTTTTTGAGTGATAAAATTTTTATGCATACATAGTGCCAGCAAGATGTTTGAAAAGGCTCTGAAAACGTCAGTCAATTCTGTGTTAAAATGTCTTCATCTTTTTTTTTTTTTTTTGAGACAGTCTCATTTTGTCACCTTGTCACCTTCAGTAGCTTATCGTGCCCTCACAGCTCACAGCGACCTCTAACTCTTGGGCTTAAGCGATTCTCTTGCCTCAGCCTCCCAAATAGCTAGGACGACAGGTGCCTCCTACAACACCAGGCTATTTTTTAGAGAAGGGTTCTCACTGTTGCTCAAGCTGATCTCGAACTCCTGAGCTCAGACAGTCCACCTGCCTCAGACTCCCAGAGTGTTAGGATTACAGGCATGAGCCACCACACCAGACCCCTGTCTTCACTTTTGATGAATGAAGTTCTTCAACAGTTAATTCTTCAACATTTTATCCATTTATTCTTTTTTTTGTAGAGACGATCTCACTTTATTACCCTTGGTAGAGTGCTGTGTTGTCACTCAGCTCACAGCAACCTCCAATTCTGGGCTTGGGCAATTCTCTTGCCTCAGCCTCCCAGGAGCTGGGACTACAGGCGCCTGCCACAACGCCCGGCTTTTCCTTTGTTGTAGTTTGGCTGGGGCTGGGTTTGAACCCCCCACCCTTGGTATATGGGGCCGGTGCCCAACCCACTGACCCACAGGCACTGGCCTCAATTATCCATTAATTTTATATATATTTATTTGAATATACTTTGATGTTTATTTTGTCTCATTTTTAATGAACGTTACTATTCCTTAACTGTGTTATTGTGCCTTATTGTGCTTCTTCTAATCAGACAAAAGTCATGGTATTTGATTTGTCTTCTCATTTCAGTGATTTCTCCTACTTCCTGGTTTAAAGGCAGTAATTATATATCATATTTGTTTTTGAAGTTATTAGTAAATGGATCTGGAAACAAATTATTATCAGTTTTAGGTTTGATTCAAAGTAAATTTTACTAGAAATACATATTTAGGCCCGATGTGGTAGTTCATGTCTCTAATCTCAGCACTGTGGGAGGCAAAGGCAGGAGGATCGCTTGAAGCCAGGAGGGCGAGACCAACCCTATGCAACATAGCAAGAACCTATCTCTGCAAATAATTTAAAAATTAGGTAGGCATGGTGATGTGCACCTGTAATCCCAGCTACTCAGATTGCTTAAGCAGGAGGATCACCTGGACCCAGGCATTTGAGGTTGCAATGAGCTGTGATCATGCCACTGCACTCCAATCCAGGCAACAACAAAAAAAACTATGCATATTTATACACACTAATTTACATAAATACATTGTGCTGCTTGAGACAGTTATTTGTCAAAGCTCTTCCAAAGGTTAGTGTTAAAGAGTAAAATTATTCACTGAGGATTCAGAGGTTAAAAAAAAATAGTCTTTTCCTTAGTGAATTAAATATACAGCAGAACCTGCATAGTTGATCACCTCCGTACATTGGCCACCTTCTTAAGTTGACGTAATTTTCATAGACTGTACATGTAGTATGTATACCCAACAGTATAGCAGGCCTAGTTCCTTATGTTGACCACTTTTGTATACTGACCATTTTGTTATAGTCCCTTGGGTGGTCAACTTACAGAGATTCTGCTGTAGTTTATTAAGTACGTTCTAAGGTAGCTTTGTATTACCTAAAAGTGTTGTGGTGGTTGTAATAAAATATGAATAAAGCACAGGTCCTCCAGTGTTCTTTCATTAAGCCCTGTACAGTTTCATTTTATGTGCCTAATTGCAAACTAATCTTAAACCTGTAATTAAGATGAGGCAGTTATTTGGTCTGAAAGTATTTTTTAACTTTATATGTGCATCTTTTATATTTAATTCATAGTCATCCCAAGAAATCTTGGAGTAATACGTACCAAATTTGCTTTTTTAAATAAGGAAATTTTATTTTCCTTCTGATGTTCTCATTTCCTTTTCCCAAATTACATGATTGAAACTTTTGTTTAGTCCTAGGGAGAGTACTGACTTTCAAAAAGAAGTATTACTTGATTTTTCTCCTTCATTGTTTGCTGTGTCACACTTGGACAGTATGATAAGAATTTGGGGGAGGCAGACATCTGAAATGGTACACATGAAAATAATTTGCGTGGTTATAACACCAGTGTAAGGTACTAGAACCTCAGAAATGAAACATCACAGTTTTTAATGCGGTCATGATTCTAGAATGAGTCTTTCTGGAATAAAACTCCTTGAGCAAGGTCTTTGGGTTTTTCACTACAATGTATCTAGCCTGTGTAGAATAGATGCACACTAAATATTTGTTGGGTGAGTAAATGCCTTTTAATAGATATGTCAACCTTTGGGTTTAGGTGCGGTACTTAGAAGAAGAGAGACCTTTTGCAATTGAGCAAGTTACTGGAATGCTTTTGGCCAAGCTTAAAGAGACTTCAGAAAATGCTTTGAAGAAACCAGTAGCTGATTGTGTGATTTCAGTAAGTTTTACTTCAGTAATGAGTACTCTTGAATCACATTTTTCAATGTATTAATGAAGTATTTTCTTCCCTTATCCAATAAATAACCTAAGTCCATTTTGACTTTTTAAAATTATCTTATATGGTAAAGTTGAGGATTGAATTTCCTATAAAGTCAACTGTGATGATCATTAAATCTACTTTAACTGCCACTTACCCTAAGAATCGTCCCAGGTAGCACTTAACTCCTCTCCTCTATGGACCTTAACATGTTATAGCAAAGGTTGAAAATTCCCATTTGACAATTTGAGGTTGCATGTTCTATACTGGGAGGAGGGAGACCTTTAAGGATTCTTAACAAAACAATTAATTTACCCTATCTTATCCCTGAATTCCAATTTAATAGTCTTGAAGTTACATATTGTCACCTAAATGCGATATAATCCTATTTGGGTACATAAATTCAAGACTCTCATTTCATCAGAAAAATAGAATCAGATTACGAATACTACAGTGAATTTAGTCATTAAATTTTTTCATAGTTTCATATGGAAGAAAAATATTAGAGCTTAGAATTTTCCAGTCATTTGTAATAGTAAATAATAGTTTGCTATTGACCGAGCACTTTCATAGGCATTTTATATGTATTAATTCATTTAATTCTCAGAACCATCCTAGGAGGTAGGATGTTATCAACCCCAGTTTTACGTATTAAAAAAGTGAGACACAAAGATGTTAAATAACTTGCCCCAAAATCAACAAGCTAGCAAATGATAAAGCCAGATAGTTTATTTCAAAGCCTGTGCTCTTAACTCTTTCATTACACTGCCATACAAAAGTATGTTAGAGTGATATTAACACAGGTTTTAATCCTGGACTTGAATTTGTGAATTCAAATCCATTCCTATTTTAACTATGCTTTTCTTTCATGTCAGATATTACTGTCACAACAGAGTAATATTGAACTTTTGACCATTATTAACTTTGTGGTTGGTATGGTACACCTGGGAGCTTCATAAGGGCAAATATTTTATCTTCATGCACCATTTCCTAGTAACTAAAAAAGTACCTGGTATGTAAGTGCTCAATAAGTATTAAATAAATCATACATTATAATTTAGATTTTTAACAGGAGGATAATACCAAATAAGGATAAGCAAGCTTATCAAACACAATTCAGGGTTTTTTTTCTTTTGGGGGGGACAGAGTCTCACTGTGTTGCCCTAGAGCTATCATAGCTCACAGTAACCTCAAACTCCTGGACTTGAATGATCCTGTAACACCTCTGTCTTTCAAGTAACTGGGACAATGGGCATCTGCTACAACACCTGGCTAGTTTTCCTATTTTTTGTAGAGACAGAGTCTTGCTCGGGCTGGTCTTGAACTAACTCCTGAGCTCAACAGTTCACCTGCCTCAGCCTCCCAGAGTGCTAGGATTACAGGTGTGAGCTACCATACCTGACCCTCTCTTTTCTATTATTAAAAGAGGTTAAAAAAATGTCTAAATTCACAAAATAATAAAATTGAAGTAGACTGTTTACTTGAAACTTAAAATTGGAAGAGCCCTGAAATTTTTGTACTTGACCTACTTACTGTCTTTTTAGAAATTTGTGTGTTGAGAGAGAGAATCTAATAATTCCACTCTTGACTGGAGGTGGAGCTCAGGCAGTGATGAGAGCGATGGGGAGTGGCTATAAAGACAGATGAATCTTTGCTTGCTCTCCCCCAACCTCTTGCTCTGTGGCTCAGTACTGATACTGGTCCTCAACCTGGGAGTTGGAGATTGCAGCCTTAAACTGTACATAAATTTTAGGACTAATATTTTATATTTTTCAATTGATACAAACATTTTAACAAATGTTTATAATCTGTTGCATCAAACCAGTGTACATAATTGTTGTTTTTAAATTATCAGATTCCTAGCTTTTTCACTGATGCAGAGAGAAGATCTGTGATGGCTGCAGCCCAAGTTGCAGGCTTAAATTGCTTAAGGTTGATGAATGAAACTACTGCAGGTAAACACTTTGCAATTGGAAAATCACGGACAGAAAAATATTGTTACAGTTTTTTTCTGATTAATAACAAACTTTTTTTTAACTTCTATTATATACTGGTTCTTGGAAGTTTATTGCTTTGGTGTACATTATGACAGAGGTTACATATGTCTTAACTGGCTTTAAGAATTGATATGAGTTATAGATGAAGTGGAGAAAAAAAAATTGTAACCAAATTATGAAAAGTTAATTTATTTTGAAACTAATAATGTGTGTTAAAGGACAGTATCAAAGTGACTTTCCTCTTATTTTCCAGGTAATTGCTGTGCTAGATTAACCTAATTCTTTGTTCTTGTACAGTTGCACTAGCATATGGAATTTATAAACAGGATCTTCCCCCATTAGATGAGAAACCAAGAAATGTAATATTTATCGATATGGGACATTCTGCCTATCAGGTCTCGGTTTGTGCTTTTAACAAAGGAAAACTTAAAGTAAGTAAATAAATGATTTGTTATATTTAATTTTAATGATTAAGAGCACAAGACTGTAAATAGAATTTTAGTAAGTGGGTTTGTGTTATTGCTCCACACCTTTAAAATTATGACCTTGAGCAAGTTGCTTATCTTTCCTAAACTTCAGTTTTCTTATCTGAGAATAACATCAGTAACCAACCTCATAGAATTTTTAAGGACAAAATGAGTTAATGTATATAAAATGCTTGGAAGCCTGGCATAGGGTAGCTGCTATAATAATGTGCTATTTTTATTGTTGTCTTTATTAAGTTAATTAAATAATCTTATCAGGGAGCATAAATTATTTATTCATGAATATACTTACAGGAAACATTTTCTAAAATGATTCCCACTTAGAAATCTTTCTGTCTAGGAGTCTTGTTCATGTATTTTTCTATAAGGTAGCAGAACATACTTCTGTGTGCTTGTGTCTTTTTATAGTCTGTCTATATTTGCTCTTTTATTCATTTTTACATTACCTTGTCCAAACTTCTGAGTTCTCTCTCTCCATTATGCACATGAGTAGAGTTTGCTTACAAGATAAAGTACTTTGAGTTTTCCAGCCGTGCAAGAGCATTTTGTCTTAGAGTTTATATTACTGAAATAACATCCTTGTAAGTAGAAAATTAAAGGGAAATGACTCACATTGAATATAATTTTCAGTATAAATTAGTCTAAGTTTTTGCATTTAGCCTTACATTTTAATAGTACACCACTTTGAAAGTCTGGTAAACAAGGGTGGCGCCTGTGGCTCAAGGAGTAGGGCGCCAGCCCCATAAACCATCGGTGGCAGGTTCAAGCCTGGCCCCGGCCAAAACTGGAAAAAAAAGAAAGATGAAAATCTGGTAAACACTATAGCCCTTCTTCCCAGAAGAATGCAGACTCAGACTTGTGTCACATACCAAGGTAATTTTGCATTTAAATGTGGGTAATAATAGACTTACTGAGAAGTCTATACGTGGATTCTCCATGCTGGTCTATAGGATGACTTTTCACTCCAATGAGAGTAAGAGTAACATCTTGCTGTTACTTTTACCACCATTCTACCACCCCAGCATCTCCCTTCTGAAGAAAGAGCTGAAGAACCACACCATCAGTGGGTTGGGTTTTTTTGTTTGTTTGTTTTTTAGTGATGACTATTATAAGTAGTTAATTTACCCTAAAAAGAGTGACTAGATATCTTGTCCTATCATTTCAAGAAGTGTAGTATTAAAGTTTTGTGACTTGTTTACCCCCTTCCACTCTAGTACCTGCTTGCTAGGAGCCTATTGCTCAACAGACTTACTGAATTCTTGTCTCTCTTTACTTGTTTCTGATTTCTTGTTTTGCTTTCTCCTGTATCCTTTTGTTTTATATTTTTATAAAAATAAGCTGGGTAGAGTTTTTTTGAGGGGGAGGATTCTTGCATTGAGGAGTTAGTAATAGAAGGCGTATTCCTGCCCTATAAATTGACCAATTATATGTATATTTTAAATTTAATCTGTGGATCTGCTTTTCTTATTCTTATTTATATATTTAAGATTGTTTCTTTGCTCTCTTAAAATTGATTTTTGGTCTACCTGTTGTAGAATGGAAAGAGTGAGACAATGAGGTTTTAGTTATTAGACTTCTTTTAATTATGACATAAGGATCTCTGTAACTATGAAGCAGATAATTCAAAGTAGGGAAATATATTGGCTAAATAAATATAAATGCTGATTCCAAATTCAGCACCTGAAGTGGATAAGCTTTTTTTTTTTTTTTTTTAATAATTTTAGGGTTTTTTTTTAAGATTCTATTTCTGAAACTTCAGTTGTGCTTTTTTAATTAAACAGGTCTTGGCTGCTGCCTTTGATCCATATTTGGGTGGCAGGAACTTTGATGAGGCTTTAGTAGACTACTTCTGTGATGAGTTCAAGACAAAATATAAGATAAATGTGAAAGAAAACTCTCGGGCCTTGTTGCGTTTATATCAGGAATGTGAAAAACTAAAGAAGCTGATGAGTGCAAATGCATCAGATCTTCCATTGAACATTGAGTGTTTCATGAATGACCTTGATGTTTCTAGTAAAATGAACAGGTACCATGTATGTTCTTAGTTTGAAAAGTGTTTGCTTATTTTATAATGTTTAGATCACATGTGATTTTTTTATTCTCTCATTTTAGAAGATATGCTCAACATTTTATTCCAAAATAATGGATTTTATTTTTTCACAGGGCTCAATTTGAGCAATTATGTGCTTCTCTCTTGGCCAGGGTTGAACCACCTTTAAAAACAGTAATGGAACAAGCTAGTAAGTGGAAATTACTGGACTAGCAAAACTTAATAGTCTCTTAAAGGGATGGGGGAATGGGAAAAGTAATAGAAACTTCATGTTTTTTAAAGATTTGTATTTCTCATTTTAGTGTAAGAGATTATAGCTCATGCATTATTTGTAAGAGAAAGGCTCTAGGAATCTGGGTTTATGAGAATTCTTCCTGGCTTATTTTATAATTTATATCACAAAGCCAGTGGTAGTTCTATTTGGAGGTATTTGTATATAAATATAGGAGATTCTGAAATGAAATTAGGAAATACAGAAATAGGGACATGAGCCAGGTGCTGTGACTCATACCTGTAATCCTAGCGCTCTGTGATGTGGTGGATTTCTTGAGCTCAGGCATTTGGTACTAGCCTGAGTAAGAGTAAGACACTGTCTCCACTAAAAACAGAAAAAACTAGCCAGGCATGATGGCACAGGCCTGTAGTTCTAGCTCCTTGGGAGACTGAGGCAGGAGGAGCTCTTGACCCTAAGAGTTTGAAGTTGTTATGAGTTACGATGGCACCACAGCACTCTACCCAGGGCAACAAAGTAAGACTCTGTCTCAAAAGAAAAGAAATAAGGACAGGATTGCTTTTAGTTAGAAGTATTTGGTAATCAATTAAAAATGACTTCTATGTGTATCAGGATTTGGGAGTTAGAAGTTAAGAAATTGAAGAACTCTAAAGAGGTCCTTTAAGATGCATGAAATGCTTGTTTTTCTCTGTTGTCACTTTTTTATCTAGGCCAAATTCAGTGTGTATCACATAGGTAACTAATATTTATGAAATTTTGCCTTTTCTACAATAAATTTTTATCTTCTTTTAAGCAAATAAAAAATTGAGCCACTCGTTTAAAAAGTACTTTCCAAAGCCTACAGTTCACAGATTTTTGAAGACTAGCTTATTTTTCTCAATTAAAAACATTTTATTTCCAGACTTACAACGTGAAGACATAAGTAATATAGAAATTGTAGGAGGAGCAACACGAATTCCTGCAGTGAAGGAACAAATCACTAAATTCTTTCTTAAAGATATAAGTACCACATTAAATGCTGATGAAGCTGTTGCAAGAGGATGTGCATTACAGGTATAATTTATTTTTTAAGAACATACACTTTCCCATAAATGATAAGTCCAAATGGCCTTTTAATATTTTCTGTTCTAATTAGCTGTTGATAGGCTAAAGTAAATCAAAGATTTCCCTGAAAATAAGTCTTCTGTCTTTCTCATTTGCATGTTTAAGCTATAATAGGATAATAAGTCTGTAGCTACACTGAAATAACATATACTTTATCAATTCTGACAATCTGCCCGTTTATAATTCCTTTTAGAGATTTCAAAAATTCTTGTTTAATTTTTGTAAGGTCCCGTAAAGGAGGGTACTCTGATGTTTTTTATTTTTTTACCAGTTTTTACCAAACAATGATTATAACAATTTCATAAATGGACTTTAATAAATAAACGGTTCAATCAGGATAACCTGGGGTATGGTGTGTATTTATAAATATGGTGTACATCTTATTTTCAGTGTGCGATTCTCTCACCAGCATTTAAAGTGCGTGAATTTTCCATAACAGACATTGTTCCCTATTCAATCACGTTAAGGTGGAAGACCTCTTTTGAAGATGGAACTGGGTAAGTTATTTTTAAAACCATAGTTACAGCCTGTCATACACCTTTGGCCATTCAACCTTTTTTCCTAAATTAGAGGAGTTAACACTTTTTTAAATTCTGTCAAATATTTTTAAATAAATTGTTAGGAAAAAATAAAGTGAAAGTGATATATTACCTATAGATGATGGACATATTGTTTAAAAGAAGTAATATGTTTCAATGGAAAAAAATGTGAATATGGATGGTAGATGAAGTATCAGAATATCCCTATTAGGAAATACACACTGAAGTATTTGGGGGTAAAAGATCATAATGTATATATTATTCTCAGTTGGTTCAAGAAAAATACACAGGGTGGCAAAAAAAAGTATACACGTTTTAAGAAAGGGAAAAATGGTAAATTTTGTAATACTCAGCATATACTGGTAACAAAAGACAAATACAAGACATGTTGAACACCTCATAATTGCAGAAGTAAGATATGACTTCAGTATTATAAATATAATAGTTTTTTTCCTTTCTTAAAATTTATATATATATATTTTTTTGAGCCCTCAGTATACACAAAGAGTATCCTCTCAGATGATGAAACACATGGGGTAAGATGTTAACTCCAAATCTCGATAAAGGATATATAGATCTTTATTGCACTGTTTTGCATCTTTTTGTAAGTTTCAGATTATTTCCAAATAAAAGGTTTGGTTTGTTTTGGTTTTTTAGAGGAGCTAGAATAAAAAGGGTTACTTACATAGGGCAAGTGTTGTAAAAGTTAACGGGTAGGGCTTTTGGTCCTCATGTATGAGTGCAAAAAAAAGTCTTTATACATTGGCCTTAAAATATACATAGTCTCAAATAGTTTTTCTCTATAGTAGTATACGCTGCCTTTTTCTAAAATAGGTGTTGTGAAAACTTTGAACCATTAACCTATCTGAATAATTAACAACAAAACCAGTATTTTGTTTTATTTACATTTGTGCATAGAGATTTTTGTAGTTGTTGTTTATGAATTAAGAATGAAATGGAATTTGTAATTAGGTTTATTTCTATTTGTTTCTAAGTGACTCCTTTCCACTCCATTTTAGGGAATGTGAAGTATTTTGTAAGAACCACCCTGCCCCATTCTCAAAAGTTATTACTTTCCACAAGAAGGAACCATTTGAATTAGAAGCATTTTATACAAATTTACATGAAGTGCCTTATCCTGATCCAAGAATTGGTAAGAAAACTCAAGAAAATAGTTTTTCATAAATTTGGGCTCTTTCATAAATATAGGGTGACCCTAAAGTTCATGTGCATTTTAAATAGTTGTAACTTTTAGAATCAAGGAAGCAAATTGACATTTCAGCTAAACCAATACTGGGTTTTTAAAGAAAGTATACTTTTTCTAAATGTACACTTTTTGATGCTCAGTTTATTTTTAGAATAATGTTAGGTTGTTTACAGTTGATCTTCTATTCCAAGGGTTCAGCATCCGTGGATTCAGTCGTTCACAGATCAGAAACACTCAGGAAGGCTCTGTGCCCGTAGCACAGTGGTTATAGCGCCAGCCACATGCGCCAATGCTGGAGGGTTCGAACCCAGCCTGGGCCTGCTAAACAACAATGACAGCTGCAACAACACCAACAAAAATAGCTGGGTGTTATGGTGGGCGCCTGTAGTCCCAGCTACTTGGGAGGCTGAGGCAAAAGAATTGCTTAAGCCCAAGAGTTAGAGGTTGCTGTAAGCTGTGATGCCCCAGCACTCTACCAAGGGTGACATAATGAGACACTGTCTCAAAAAAAAAAAAAAAAAGACTCAGAAAAAAAAGGCATCCATGTACCAAATATATATCAACTTTTTTCCTTATCATTATTCAACTATTACATTTAATAACTACTTGCATACCTAGTAGAACTTACTTGGTATATTAGGTTTGATAAGTTATCTAAAGATGACTTAAAGTATTTGGGACGATGTACATAAGTTATATGCAGGTACTATGCCATTTTATATTATCGACTTGAGCTTCCTCAGAATTTGGTATCCTTAGGAATCCAGGGATCAATGGTAGATATCAACAGATAACTATATTTTTAATTCATTTTGACTTATATATTGGAAGCATTCTGTAATTGGCCTGAAAGTTTTGTTAAAAAACTCTATTTTGGATGGAAAAACTCTTTAATCAGTAAATTGAAATTGTGCTGACAGACTGACTATATATTCTGATTTTAAAGTTTATGTTCACTAGCAACAACTAGAATGAGTATTACTGAATTAATAAGAAAGTGAGAATAGGAGACACTACTATCCATTTTAACTGAGTAATCTTTTCAAGAAGATGAAAAATAGAGACCTTCAAGATAAAAAATAAAATGATTTTAAGTTTTAAAATTTTCTTTATTGGTTTGGTAGACTAGAAAAGAGGCAATATAAATATTTCAGGAATACTATTTAAAGCAGTAAAAATTATTGTAGCTTAAACAATATTAATTTATGGTCTCTGTTCTGGAAACTAAAAGCCCGAAAACAAGGTATCTCCAAATTCAGTTACATTCTAACATATAGGAGCAAGAGGTGTTAAGAATTAAAAAATGAATTGAGGGGCAGAAACAAGAATATAATTTAACCCTAAAAAAGGTCAACTGAATGTTTGATCCAGTTTTTCTGTCCAATATCCATTCTTACTAAGTATAGCATCATATATGTGAGGTTTCTTAAGAAAAGTAAAACATTAGGCTCGGTGCCTATAGCTCACATACACCAGAGCTAGCGGATTTGAACCCAGCCCAGGCCTTCCAAACAACAATGACAACTACAACCAAAAAAAAGCCAGACGTTGTGGCAGGTGTCCTAATATAAAATGGCATAGTATCTGCATATAACCTATGTACAGCTACTTGGGAGGGTAAGGCAAGAGAAAAACTTCAGCCCAAGAGTTTGAAGTTTCTGTGAGCTGTGACGCCACGGCACTATACCGAGGGTGACATAGTGTTACTCTGTCTCAAAACAAACAAAAGAAAGATAAAAACATTAGTAGATTTCTGTAGGTATTAATGACTGGATAACTTAGCAGTTTTGTCATAGGAAAAATTTAAAACTTTTTAGAATTACTTATGAATTACTAAGATAATTGTGATATATAAAGGTTCTAGAAAAGTAATGTCTATTTTGTTTTCAGATTCAAATTGAATTTAGTTGTCTTGATTTTATGGTAGTAATATTGTACAGCACTTAAAAATTACTGCCTTTGAATCATATTATCCTTGGTTAAAATCCCAAATGCATTGGGATTTTTTTAGCATTAACGCTTGGGGCAGGTTACTTACCCTTTCTGAGTTTTAATACCAGATTTGTTATGGTATAAAAAAGATAACATGGAGAAAGATAATATGGGGAAAGTGCCTGCCCCATAGTAATTCATCAAGTTGTGATCATAATTTTATCACTATTTGCCAGAATCATAAAAGTGATAGTCAAATTATTGAGTAAGTTAACTTAAAGTTATTCTGAGGCTCATGTACTCATCAAAGCTTTTTTCCTTAAGGGAGCTTCACTATTCAGAATGTTTTTCCACAGTCGGATGGTGATAGTTCCAAAGTGAAGGTCAAAGTTCGTGTTAATGTCCATGGAATCTTCAGTGTGGCTAGTGCATCAGTAATTGAGAAGCAAAATTTAGAAGGGGATCACAGTGATATTCCTATGGAGACAGAAACTTCAATTAAGAATGAAAACAAAGATGATGTGGTATGTAGATACCCTATCAATTTTTCTCTACTAGATAGTAATACCTTAACCATGATTACTTTAATCATTAATCTCTGAAGTTTTGCTTTGAATTTCTACACTGTAGGAATCAGTGTAAGCTTTTTAAAATAAAAGCATTGTAGAATAAATCTATTTCAAATGCTCTACCTCTTTCACTTTGTAATACACTTTTTTCGGCATCTTTTTGTGCATCTTTCATAGCATTGTATGGAATCAACGTGAGTTTGAAGTCTTCTTCCAAAGTTTTTAATTTCCATTAAAAACATGTATTTTCTTATGGACAGATTTTTAGTTTACAGGTAAAACTAATTCAGAATGATAAATTTTGAACTACATGCATGCATATTATTAGATTAAAAATACTTGATAAGAAATTTTTCAGGATTTAGCAGAAGGGCAGATATCAGTGACAGTTAATAGGAATGAGCTATAACAAAGTACGGAATAATAGGAATGAGCTTTATTAGTTGTTCTTTATGAAAGTTATGTGATGCTAAATTTACTCTTAGTGTTCTATGTATCAAGGAACCTTAGGAGAACTTGATTCCATTCCATTACACAAAGTTCTCATCTTTTTATGTGTATTCTTTATAAATTATTTTTGTACGTTATTCTTAATGGCATTTGTTAGATGTTACATGTTTTTCTTCATAATTGGAGATCTGCCCTAAGTTTTCACCTATTTGTACATAGAATGAGTTTTATTTTGTTTCATTTCCAGACAATTTTTTCCTTTCTTAAAGTTTTTTAAAATTTTTATTAATAATTATCATCATACGATCTTCTCTAGATTGAAATACTTCATTTAAGGATGGTGGAATTTTTTTTTCTATTTTTCTTATATTGTTTCACTATCACATCCTTCCTTATCTGTTTATTTGTTGTTTAAGACAGAATTTCACTCTGTAGCCCAGGCTAAAGTGCCATGGCATCAGCTTACCTCATAGCAACCTCAATCTCCTGGGCTGACACTACAGGTGCCTACTATCACAATTCCTGGCTACTATTTCTATATTTTTTTATTTTTAGTAGAGACAGAGTTTGACTCTTGGCTCAGGTTGGTCTTGAACTCTTGAGCTCAAGTGATCCTCCCACCTCAGCCTCTCAGAGTTCTAGGATTACAGGGATGAGCCACCATGCCCGGCCAATACTTCCTTATTTGAATTAAGTAAAAAAGAATAAATGTCCTTATCTGTTAGTGAAAATACAGTCACATTTTTGTAAGTTAACATAGAAATAGGTGAAAAATTAACTTTTTAATTATAATTCATAATAATTTATGTAGACTTACAAATTTAATTCATTAAGATTTATTTTTACTAAAATTTTGAGTACCTTATATGCCTTCCAGGTATAATTGTTCATAACTATTTCATTTTCTGTTTCCCAATTCTTGACCATTTGCGTTTATTTTTTTTATCTACTTATTTTTTAATTCAGATATTTGATGGCCTATGTGTTGCAGGGCCTCTTCTGTGCACTAGGAATACAATGGGGGGGGATACAGTGGTAAACAAGATGGAAAAGGACACCACCTATCTGTGGTATAGTGAAAAAGAACAGACAAGAAGATAACATGTAGCAAATTAACTTTTAACAAAAACTGGGTCACTCATGCTTTTGATAGCCCAGAGGACAATATCATATAGAAAAATATAGATACTAACAACTAAATTAAATGATCGCAAAGATTGGATTCTGGATGTGAAGTTTTAGAAATAACTACTTTATCTGGTTTTTCTATTCTGTATAAATGGAGAGATATAAATTTATAAACAATAGAAGAAGTTTTTCAATAAATTCTAAATGGTAAAACATTGTGACCATTTAATTGGCAGCTTTTTTCTCAATAACACATAAGTTAGAGTTAATAACATATACTTAGGACCCCAACATAATACCCTATCACTTTTTTATGCCTTTTATCAATCAACGGATTTAGGAGGATTGTGAAGTTGAAAGCGGGGAACTAGAATATCAGGAATACAACCGACAAAGAATTTTCTTCTGACACTTTGGTGCAAATAAGCTTTTATTCAAGATAGCTTTCTAGAGATTACATATTTGCTTATTAATTCCATATGTAGCAGAAAACAAATTCTGATTCCTGCATTTTAAGGTTTCTTTTCAGGAGGATGGTGGTGGATAGGATTAAGAAGGGGACTGGAATTACTTGAGATTGTTTGCCAAATAGAGAGTACATTTTGGGGCTTTTATTGGTGGAAACTTGGCTTTTTTTTTTTATTCTTTTGAGATAGTCTGTGTTGCCCTCGATAGAGTGCCATGGAATCAGAGCTCACAGCAACCTCAAATTCTTGGGCTTAAGTAATTCTCTTGCCTCAGCCTCCCAAGTAGCTGGGACTGTAGGCACCCCCACAACGCCCAACTAATTTTTGGTTGCGGTTGTCATTGCTGTTTAGCAGGCCAGGGCCAGGCTCAAACCTACCAGCCTTGGTATATGAGGCTGGCACCCTAGTCACTGAGCTATGGGCACCAAGCCTTTTTTTTTTTCTTTTTGAGAGATAGTTTCATTTTGTCACCCTTAGTAGAGTGCTGTGGCATCACAGCTCACAGCAACCTCAAACTCCTGGGCTCAAGCTCTTCTCTTGCCTCAGCCTCCTAAGTAGCTGCAACTGCAGGCCCCTGCCACAATACCCGACTATTTTTAGAGATGAGGTCTCGCACTGGCTCAGGCTGGTCTCCAACCAGAGAGCTCAGGAAATCCACCCTCCTTCCATAGTGCTAGGATTACAGGCACAAGCCACTGCGCCCATATGTCTATGCTTTTTAGATATAGAAAGAAAATCTTATAAGTATGTATTTTAATAAATTAGAGACATCTACTTTGACAGTTTCGGTTAATTTGTTTCAGTATTTTGCTACATTTTAAATGTCATTGAATTTGTGTAATACATAAATTTTGTATCATTCTCACTTTGTAGAAAACTGTTTTCTCATGTTCTTTTTAAACATTCTTCACATCAAGTTGAATGTTCTCTTTTTGTAAGTTTGCCTTTGTGAATCGTGATATGTAAATTTTACTTGGGAACAATTTTCCATTTATTTTGCCATTATTTAGTCATAGGTAAATCAAACAAGATATTCATGGAGCATCAAGGAGATATTTTTATTTTATTTATACCTCTTAATCTCTTTGTTATTTGTAATTATTCTCACTGGAAATATAAAGCTTTTCTGCTTCACTACTCACATTTCAAAGCAGGCTTGAACTCTGAGATGCAGTTTATATTTTTAAAAAGAAAGAAGGCAGCACTATATATATTATCAATTATGTATTTTCTTTAAGGACAAAATGCAAGTGGACCAAGAAGAAGGAGCTCATCAAAAATGTCATGCTGAACACACCCCAGAAGAGGAAATTGATCATACAGGAGCCAAAACAAAGGTGTTTGATTTACTATTTCTGTAGTTGTCTTTTCAAGATAGATATTTTGAATTAGTTAATATATTTACTTCATAATGCTTTTTTTTTTTTTTTTTATTGTTGAGGATTCATTGAGGGTACAGAGAACCAGATTACACTGCTTGCATTTGTTAGGTAAAGTCCCTTTCCTAATGCTTTCTTTTAATGTACTTAATGTTTTTAATCTTGGTACTGTGAGAAAGTACAGAAAGTTTATAGCCATAATAATGACATCTTAATGTTTCATTGTCTTTTCTTTTTTTTAAGAATGAGGCCCTACAATATATAAAAAACTGTCTTTTGGGGCAGGAAAATAGACTTGTTTTTTGTTAACATTCTTTCATTAAATATTATCTCAGAAGCCAGGTACAGTGTCTCGCACTGTGAGCCAGCTCCTTGGCCAGCCTGAGCAACATAACAAGAACCTGTCTCTACAAAAAAGTTTTCCAAAAAATAGCTGGGCATAGTGGCATACTGATTTAGTCCCATCTACTTGGGAGGTTGAGGCAAGAGGAATGCTTTGCCTTGAGCACAGGAGTGCTGGATTATATCATTCTCTGCATTCCAACTTGGGTGACTAAGCAAGACCTTTTCTCTAAGAAAAGAAAAAAAAAGCATCTCAGAGAAAATAAGAAATGGAGCAAGCCGAATGAAGAACATTCAAAGTAGCAGTACCCTATATACTCAGATTTAGCCACTGTAAGAATTTTGTTGCATAACATAAAATAGTTTTATATGTGTAAAAATAAATATTTTCAAAAATAAAATTTTAAAAGATAAATGAATCTGTTATTGAAAGAATCGTTTTATTAAGGTAACTACTTTATTAACACAATTATTAAGAAAAGGGAGAACCTACCCCACTGACCCATATGAATGTGTTTACAATTCTAAGTTAGCATCTGCAACAGATTTTTCTAACCACAGAAATTAATTCACAAGTTTAACTGCATAGATTTTTTTTAGAGGTTATAGATTCAACTTTGAACCCTTGATTCTAAAGTTCTTTGAAATCTGAAATCTGCTTTTGTAACGTTTTTTATTTTAGTTGTTGAACAGCTTTATGTAGGTATAGTTTACATATCATATAATTCAGTCACTTAAATGTATAATTCAGGCTGGGTGCGAAGGCTCAAGCCTATAATCCTAGCACTCTGGGAGTCCAAGGTGGTTGGATTGCCTGAGGTCATGGGTTCAAGACCAGCCTGAGCAAGAACGAGACGCCCCCATCTCTAAAAATAGTTGACTGTTGTGGTGGCCCATCACCACAACTATTAGCCTATCGTCCCAGTTATTCAGGAGGCTAAGGCAAGAGGATCACTTGAGCCCTGGAGTTTGAAGGTTGCTGTGAGCTAGGATGCCATGACAATCTACTGAGGGCAACAAAAGGAGACCCTGTCTCAAAAAAAAAAAAAAAGAAAGAAAGAAATGTACAATTCAGTGTTTTTTTTTTTTTAGTATAGTCACAAAGTTGTGCAACTGTCATCACAATTTTAGAACATTTCATCTCTCCAAAAAGAATCCCTGTCCCCATTAGTAATAACTCTATTTTTCCTTAACCCTTCCCCTACTGGCCCTAGGCAGCCACTAATCTACTTTGTTCTACTTTGTCCATTCTGGACATTTCATATAAATATAGTTAAACACTATATTTATATGTAGTTCATTGTTACCAGCTTCTTTTACTAAGCATAATGTCTTCACAGTTCGTCCAGGATATATCAATATTTCATTTTTATGGCCGAATAATATATTGCATTATATGAGCACATACCACATTCTGTTTATCCGTTTGTCAGTTGATAGTCATTTGAGCTGTTTCCCCTTTATTACTATTAATAATAATGCTGTTATGAACAGTCATGTACAAGTTTTGATGTAATACTTGTTCTTACTGTTCTTGGGCATATATCTAGGAATAGAATTGCTGGGTAATAAGGTACCAATGCTTGACATTTTGAGGAACTTGCCCACTGTTTTATAGAATGTCTACAACATTTTACAATCCTACCAGCAATGTAGGAGAGGATTCCAATTTCTCAACATACTCACCAATATTTGTTGTTGTCTATTTTTATATTATAGCCATTTTAATAGGTTTGAAGTAGCGATTTATAACAATTTTGTTTTGCATTTCCAACCTAATATTTTTTACATAGAAACTGGGATTTAGCATACACAAAATAGAAAATACTGTCAGTATTAAAGTATTATTTTTAAATAGACTGTGGTAAACTATAATAGTTCTGAGGTTTTTTGTTTATTTTACCTCTGAAATCTAACCTCTTAAGCTAACTTAAGAAATTCATACTTCTCTTTGTAGTCAGCTCCCCCAGACAAACAAGAGCGATTAAATCAGACCATTAAAAAAGGAAAAGTCAAGAGTATTGATCTACCTATTCAGAGTAGCCTATGTAGACAACTGGGCCAAGATGTTCTCAACAGCTACATTGAAAATGAGGTATGTAAGTCTTGAGTTGTTATTGGAAAAGGTGGTAGTGTATTTGGGGGGAACTAGTCCATAACTCCTAAGGAATCATATATCACTACACTACTTTATTTTTGACAAAATACTAAGTTACATTAATATCGTATGTATAGTATAGCTTTTAGTTATGTGAAAAATGTGGATTACCTACTTTGTGGGGAAGAGCTTTCCTGAGACTAATGATTCTTAGCCCCTTTTATTCTGTTTTAACAGTAGTACCCAAATATATGTGAAGTAACAGCTTCCTTCTTCTGCTATGTTGTCATGAAAGATTCAGTCTATTCAGAATGTTCAAAGATTCATCTATCTGTTAAAAATGTTTTCTGACTTCCATTAAATGTTATGTAAAATATGTTGTCATTCTTGACACTTTCTTACGTGTTCTAATCTATTTACATATTTCATTTTACAGTATCTTGGAGAAATGAGTTTGGTTTATTTACTAGTAGCTGTATAAGGTTTAATGTATAGTTTTAAAATTTTCTAAGTGGTGGGTCCTAAATTTCTAAAATTTTGGCTAAGATTAAAAAATTAGGTCAGTCTTCTTTGAAGTGTGCCATGTTCTACCATCTGCTGTATATTACTGTATCAATAGATGTGGGGGCTGGACATAGTGGCTCACTCCTATAACCCTTACACTCTGGAAGACCTTCAAGATGTGTGGATTGCCTGAACTCAAAAGCTCAAGACCAGCCTGAGCAAGAGCAAGATTCCGTTTCTAAAAATAGCCAGATGTTGTCGTAGGCACCTGTAGTCCCAGCTACTTGGGAGGCTGAGGCAAGAGGATCACTTGAGCCCAAGAGTTTGAGGTTGCTGTGAGCTATGATGGCATGGTACCCTACCAAGGTCAACAAAATAGAACTCTGTCTCAGAAAAAAATGGGAGATTTTGACTTTACAATGCTTGCTTTTTTAGTACCTCCCTGTATCACCTATTCATTAATTAATAAAGGCTATATTTTGTGTGAAGCAAGCACAGGCATTCCTGGAAATCCTGAATAATTCAGAATTTTTATGTCTTGAGAATAATTTTCCCTAAGGAATGAATTGTTAGGGAAATTTTTGTTTATGAGATTTTCCTTAATTTTTGATTGTCTCACTTTGCAAATGTTAATGCATAAGTTTAAGCTTCAAAATGCCATTTAGCAATTTGTCCAGGTAAGATCTTCAGATTCTTTTTTTTCTATTGATCACAGTAGTAATTTTTGTTAACATCTTCAAACACTTTGGTATCATTTTTGACCCTCAAACCTATGAAGTATAGATTCTGTTAGAGATAGACGTTTAATTTATGAGGAAACTGAGGTTCAACAAGTAGACTGTACATATCCCCCAGGGCCAAAGAGTAACCTTTGAATTTGGATCCAGGTGATTATCTCCAAGACCTCAACATCACAACCACTGTATTTTATCTTCTCCCAATGCTAACATTAATTCAGCACCAATTATGTGCTAGGCACTGTACTAAACATTTTATATAAATTGTGTCAACCTTATTAATATGGTTTTCCTATGAAGAAAACAGAATTATGTTCTCTATTTTAGGATAAGAAAACTGAGGATAGGTAACTTTCCTGCTATCTCTAGCTAGTAAATGGGGAACCTAGAATTTGAACTCGAGTAAATATGTATATATACAGTTTTGTTTTTTAACAAGTATATTGGGATATAATTCACATACATGCAATTCATTCAGTGGGTCTCATATCTTATTAATGTGATAAATTGTGGTAAAATGTATATATCATAAAATTTGCCATTTTAACCATTTTTAAGTGTACAAGTCAGTGGCATTAATTATACTGACAATGTTGTACATCTGTCACAACTATCTATTTGCAAAATTTTATCCTCTAAACAAAAACTCTGTAATAACTCACCATTCATTCCTCCCTTCTCCCAGTCCTCAGTAAACTCTGATCTACTTTCTGTCTCTATGAATTTGCCTAGTTTAGATAATTCATATAAGTGGAATTACACAACACTTGTCCTTTCATGTCACTGTAGATATAATTTTTCTTGGTATAACACTTTTAAGATTCATTCAAGTTTTAGCATGTATCAGAACTTCATTCCTTTTTAAGACTGAACAATATTGCATTCTGTGTTAATGCATTTTCTTTATCCATTCATCTGTTAATGCACATGTGGTTCGTTTCTGCTTTTTTGGCTGTTGTGAATAATGCTGCAGAGAAAATACGGCATATAAATACCTGTTCAACTCCCTGCTTTCAGTTCCTTTGTGTGTATACCTAGGAGTGAAATTTCTGGGTCAGGAACAAAATTAGAATTCTGTGTTTAGCTTTTTAAGGAAATTATCAAGCTGTTTCCAATAGTAGGTGCAACATTCTACATTCCCACCAACAGTTATAGGTTTCAGTTTCTCTACATCATCATGAACACTTATTTTCCAGTTTTATTTTTTTAACTGTAATCATCCTAGTGAATATGAAGTAGTTACATCATTGTGATTTCATTTGCACTTTCCTAATGTATGTTCTTACGTTAGCTAATCTGAAATTTTTTGAATAGGGGAAGATGATCATGCAGGATAAGTTAGAGAAAGAAAGAAATGATGCTAAGAATGCTGTTGAAGAATACGTATATGATTTTAGAGACAAGCTGGGCACTGTCTATGAAAAATTTATCACTCCAGAAGTAAGTATATAGTTTATAATTTTTTACGAGAACTATCGAAATGTTTACTCGATCATGCTTTGTACGAATTATGTAAATAAATATACTAAATTGTTATTGTTATCAGTCTTGGCACATATGAGGATGGCTTTTAGTTATTTTTCCAGATTACATAAGTATGGTGGAAAATATGTTTAGGACTAAGAATTCAGAAAAATCTGAAAGTTTAGTTTTTTATACCTAGAAATAATTTTGTCCTTCTTCAATAACTTTATTTCTAAGGAAAGTTTTTTTTTAATTTTATTTTTCTTATTTGATAACTGGGTACCAAACTAAGGAAAGCATTTTTAAACGGTATCTCTTAAATGTATAACTAGGACTTGAATAAACTGTCTGCAATATTGGAAGACACAGAAAATTGGCTTTATGAAGAAGGAGAGGACCAACCTAAACAAGTTTATGTAGATAAGCTTCAAGAACTAAAGGTAAATTTTTAAAAGTCTATGATACTGTTAAATAAAACATAAAATTTTCCTAAAATTATAAGAACTCAGTGTATGTCTTTTTATTATTTTGTTCTTGTTGTTGACAGATAAAACATGATGTCTTGATACACACACGCATTTTGGAATGGCTAAAGCAAACTAATACATGCCTTATCTCATATACTTAATCTTTTTATTTGGTGAAAACACTTAAGATCCACTCTCAGAAATTTTCAAATATACAATATATAGTTACTAACTGTAGTCAACATGATATGCAATAGATCTCTTGAACTTATTCCTCCTAACTGAAATTTTATGTCCTTTAACCAATATCTCCCCATCCTGCAGCCCCAAATAACCATCACTTTATTCTCTGCTGCTATAAGTTCAACTTTCTAAAATCCCTCTTGTGAAGGAGATCATATATTTCACTTAGCATATTATCCTCCAGGTTCCCAGTTGTCCTAAATGACAGGATCCCTTTTTTTTTAAAGGCTGAATAGTATTTCATTGTGTACACATAACATATTTTCTGTTAGCTCATGGGTGGACACTCAGATTGGTATATTTCTTGGCTATTATAAATAATGTTGCAGTCAATGTGGGTATGCAGGTATCTGTTAGGCATGCTGATTTTATTTCCTTTGGCTGTATATACCCAATAGTGAGATTGCTGGATCTGTATGTTTTTAATAAGTGTGTAAAAATTACTAAAAGATGTTTAAGAGGAAATGTTTCTCTTTAATTTTAAAAGCATTTTGAGAGGTGAGCAGTACTACTTGATAATTGAAATCAAATAAATTATAATTGTGTATATGATACTTAGATACAAATGTTTAGGACATGATCACAATGTTACTTTTATATACGCTATATATTCCTGGGGTGTTTTTAAGAAGTGATGAAATTATCAACCCCTTATCTATTAGAGATGTTACCCTTCCTCTGTTTCTTTCACCTTCACTGTTCAATGTTGGGGAGTAATACCACACTGGCCTGTTGTATTTTCTCAAGTACAATTAATGCGGACACCTGACCAGCCAAGGACTTCACCCCTATTCTTGAAGTTGAACATTTTCTCACAAGGAGACTTGGCCATAGATTTCCTTTTTTTAGATCAAAGTATGATTTTAAGGAAAGTCCACTATTGATTCCCTTCTCCCATGTTTGCTACCCAGCCGTCTCCTACCTGAATAAATATCCTGTAGAGATTAGAAAGTATAAATTGAAAGGATGCAGGGGAATTTCAGTTATTCCTTCTTAGCTGTGATTCATAGTTCTTTAATATGCACATGAATTACCTGAGCTCTTATTGAAATGCAGATTTTGATTCAGTGGCTATGAACTGGACCCATGATTCTGCATTTTTAACAAGCTTCTAAGAGATGCTCGTGATCCCTGAATCATTGTCAGAGTAGCAAGAGATTCATAGATGCTAAATGATAACATTAACAACGATTTTTAGAGTATGGAAAAAGGTAGCCCTTTAGAACTTGGGATGGGTGAGAAGAAGGGTGGGTGTGCAAAAGAAGTTCCTCAAAAGAAAATATCGTTTTAAAAATTACCTTCATGCCAATGAATTATTTCCAAGAGAAATAATTAGCCCTATAGTAGAAATCTACAGCAAAACTTAGGCTTTACCGTATTTTATCTTCTTAGTGGTTTTACTCCCCATTTAACTAAGAGAAATATACATATTTTAAGCCTTGAGAATAGCCAAGTAGCTAAATCCAGTAGAAACAACTGAAAATCCCAGCAGCTCCTAACATGGATTCTTTTGCCTCAAATATATAAGTAGCCATAGAAATAAATGTTACAGAAATTTTCATAGATTTCACTTTTCTTTTTTGAGATGACCTTTAAAAATTAAAAATCAGTACTTCCCTTTCCAAAACATTTAAACAAAAAAAAACTATAGTGTACATAGACCAAATGGCATATAGTTATCCTAGAACAGATGTAAGTGAAAGCTGGATAAAGACTGGAGTTTAATTAATAGTAATGCACCAGTGTTGATTTCTTAGTCTTGACAAATAAACTGTAAGATTAGAGAAAAGCAGTGAGAAGTGTCTCTCTCTCTCTCTGTTATATCCTTTTAACTTTCCTACAAATCTAAAATTATTCTATAACAAGCTACTTTTTATTAATGTATAAAAAGGATTTAAAAGAAAAGTTATTTCATCCTTCCCAAAGGAAAATAGTTATTTCATCGTAATGTGCTTCCCTTGCCAAAGTTTTAGTGCCTATTTTAACATCTGGAAACTCTGAATCAGAGCATCTGGAGGAAGGGAAAGCTACACTTAAAATGGAGTACACATTTTAAAATAACGGTATTAAATCTAATATGAATAATACTCAATAGATATTGACTGTCAGGAAGTCCCAGTAATTATGTGCATATAAAGAGTTACATTGGCTCAGCGCCTGTGGCTCAACAGGCTAAGGCACCAGCCACATACACTTGAGCTGGTGGGTTCGAATCCAGCCCGGGCCTGCCAAACAACTATGACGGCTGCAACCAAAAGCACGGCCAGGCTTTGTGGCGGGCGCCTGTAATCCTGGCTACTTGGGAGGCGGAGGCAGGAGACTCGCTTGAGCCCAGGAATTGGAGGTTGCTGTGAGCTGTAATGTCACTGCACTCTACTCAGGGTGACAGCTTGAGGCTCTGTCTCACAAAAAAAAAAGAAAAAAAAAGAGTTACATTATGCATTATTTGTATTTTAAACCAAGTTTCAAATCCATCACTCTATGCAGTATAATCCTTATCATATTCTTATTTTACTAACTTTATAAAGTTTTAACACCCAACTTTTTTGGGTTTTTATTGTTAGGGAACCATTGAGGATACAGTGCAGCATGTTATACTGCTTGTGTTTGCTGGGTGAAGTCCCTTTCTTAATAGTGTCCTGCCCCCAAGAGGTGTGTCACACACCGTGGCCCCAAAATGCCCCTTTCTCCTTACCTCTCTCCCTTCATTCATTCCACTTCCCCCCAACCATGTACTAGCATCAATTGTCCTCAAATCAGAATTGAGTCATTGGATTCTTGCTTCTCCATTCTTATGATGCTTTACTAAGAAGAATGTATTTCAACTCCATCCAAATTAATACAAAAGATGTAAAGTCACCATCTTTTTAGTGGCTGTATAGTATTCCATGGTATACATATACCACAGCTTGTTAATCCATTCCTGGATTAATGGGCATTTAGGTTGTTTCCACAATTTGGCAATTGTAAATTGAGCTGCAATAAACAGTCTAGTGCGCATGTCCTTATGGTTAAATGATTTTTGTTTCTTCTGGGTAGATGCCCAGTAATGGGATTACAAAATCAAATGGGAGGTCTTGTTTGAATTCTTTGAGGCTTCTCCATTATTTCTTCCAAAAGGGTTATGTTAGTTTGCAGTCCCAACAGCAGTATAAAATTAACACCCAACTTTTAAGGAACTACAGTTTTGATTAGTATTTCGGATTTGAGAATAATCAAGAGGTAATCTAGATAATGAGGAAAAAATAAGGCAGAAGTTAGGCATCCTTATACAGGATTGCAAAAATAGCCACTGTAAGAAAATAAAGGGGGAGGGGTGGCACCTGTGGCTAAGGCGCTGCCCCTCCTATATACCAGAGGTGGTGGGTTCAAACCCAGCTCCAACCAAAAAGAAAAGAAAAGAAAGGGGGATATATTTTAATCTGGCCATCTTTCTATTTGTCATCCTGTAAGAGACAAAGTTTTCTGCTAAAACTCAATCTTTTTAAAATATTTATGTTAACAGAAATATGGCCAGCCTATTCAAATGAAGTACATGGAACATGAAGAGAGACCAAAAGCCTTAAATGACTTGGGAAAAAAGATCCAACTTGTTATGAAAGTGATAGAAGCATATAGAAACAAGGTATTGAATTCATAAAACCAGTTGAAGATAATGATCTGTGTGTGGTACATGGAAAGGGTGGGGTAAATCTCAAGAGTTCAAAGACTTCGTGTACTAAAACTATTATTAGAGAATTATCAGTATAGGATTCTGATATGTTTAAAATACAATGAAAGTATGTGGCTTTTATCTTGAAACTATATTATAAATTAATCTAATGGCCCAAATGCCTTGTTTTCTTCTTAGAAATTTCCTTTTTGTATTTTCCTATATGAAAAACAGGTCTTTCTGGACTTTTTTTTATCATTGGTATCTTTGAGATTATTTTTTTCCTTGTTTTCCTTTTCTTTTAGCTTTTTTCCTTGTCTTTCAGTCCTTTAGTCATCCACAATCCCCTTTACCCTTTCTTTGTGTAGAAGCATACTCAAATCTGTATTACATTAACCTTTCTACTATCTTTAAGCCTCAAATATGTATTTACATAGATGGTAGCTCCATTTGGATGTAACACTAAAATCTGACAAAATGAAGCTTATTGATTTTTCCCTCTACCTAGGTTTTAGCAGACTTTTTCTCTGAAGATACTAATTATATATGTAATTATTATATAATTATTACTAATTACTAATTATATATATTTTATATATATATATCTTAGGCATTTTAGGTTTTACTGTGCTCTTACAGCTATTTGCCATTGTAGTGCAAATGACAGTGATAGTTTCCCATTGTAGTGTGAATGCATAGACATATGTAAACAAATGGACATGGCTGCGTTACAAAAAACTTCATTAAAAAATATAATCAGCTGGTTGGATTTGGCCCATGAGACAAGTTTGCTTGTTCCTAATCTAAGAAAATATTCACTGTGGTCCCTGGTTTTTATCATTAATGAATTAGTGGGCTGGAAAGACAAGCACTAGAAACATTCAGGCGTGGATAGCATAGCAATAACTTACATTTTTCAAGCACTAAATGAATTTTAAGCACTTCACATGGACTGTCACACTCTGTTCTCACCAGAATATATCTCATAAAAAAGTTAATACTATTATCTTCATTCTACTTGTGAGAAAACTGAAATGCTTAAGCAAGTTGAAGATGACACAAGTAGTTAATGATGGAATCAGAATTCAAACCTAAGCAATCTGACGTCAACCTACAAACCTGCAGCAACTGTATTGCTTTCCTTTACACAATGTGGAAAAAGGTTATTTATATTATAAATAATACATCTGTGAGTTGTGTAAAACAGAAATTGCAATCCAGCCAGTCTAAAGGAAGAATTCAGATAACTGATTGTAAACATGACTGCTGATAAATGAGTGTTCAAATTGCCCTTATAAACATAAGTAGAATGCAATCATAATGGAAAAATCAGAAGGAACAAGCAGATGAATGAAAATACCAGTAATATTTTAAATCTAGTATAATTACTGGTAGTCCATTGCTCCCCAGGTTTTAGCTGTCATCTTGAGTGTGCTAGTTTAAGACTATCCAAAGTAAAGCAAGACTTCAATTGTGCTCAAGTAGCATTTGAATTTTTATTATGTGCCAGACTATTATAGATGCTAAAACCATTAAACCTGTTTTTAATATCCTTCAATGGAGAAAGGTAGATAATAAGTTACTACAAAGTATGTCTGATGGTGATAAAAAGATATGGAAAGAGTAAGGAACTACCAGAGGTAGAGGAAGTCTGTCAGAGACACATAGAGACTAATAAGCTGGCATACATTTCAGAAAAAGAATGAATGAAGAAGATAAGGTCTCAAGATGTATGAAGAGAAATGTTGTAGGAAAGAGATTAGCAGTTGCAAAAAACCAAGGGGAGAACATGTTAGAAAAACAGCAAGAAGGCCCAGTGAGGCTTAAACAGTGGGAAAAGATGTATCAGTTGTCCTATCATAAAGGACCTTGTTACTGTAAAAGCTTGAGTTTTACTCTAAAATGGGAAGCTGTTGAAGGTTTCAGAGCACAGGAATAATAGAATTTGACTGATTTTCTAAAAGGTTTCAAAGTTGCTAGGTGTGGTGGCTCAGGCCTATAATTCTAGCACTCTGGGAAGCCAAGTTGGGTGGAGGCCACTTTACTCAGGATGACAGAGTAACAATAAATAGTTTGAAAGTAGAGAGATTGTTAAGACATTATTAGAATAATACAAAGTCAAATCAATAGGAACTTGAATCTAGATAGTGGAGGAGAAAGTAGTCATCAAATTTTTGTATGTATTTTGAGTAGAGCTTATATGGTTTGCTGAAAGATTTGATACAAGTATATCAGAAAGAGAAGTGAAAAGCAACTCTAAGGATTTTGACCTGGAAGGATGAGGTTTCCAATTACTGAGATGGGAAACTGAGATGAGTATGTGAAAACATAATTAGAAATTTGAAACCTAGGTAGGCATTTGTTTTACAAACAAAATTGAAATTGGATATATAGTTGAAAGTTCAGGTTAGTGGATTTTTAAAAGCATGTAGATAGATGAGTAAAGATGAACTAGCCAAAGGAAACTTAAGTAATCTGTGAAGTAGGAAGAAAGCCTAAGAAAATACGCCTCCCTAGAAACTTAGTCAGTGGATGATAGATAAATCATTTGAAGTCTCACAAGCAGAAAGAGGGCTTTGGTACCAGAAGAAACTTTATGGTTTTAAAAATGACATCTCCATCTTCCCATTTCTTTGACTTTGAAATATTTCATTGTCTTTGCATTTATTTTTTATATTTAATCTATAATTTACTGGGAGATCCTCTTTCTACATATTATATTGCATTTCTCTCTTGGTTCTGCAACTACTAATCTAAACCATGACTTCTTAGGCCATCTCCTTTATGTGGTGACTTCAGTTCTTTTTTTCAGACAGAATTCTGTCATTCTCCTTACCAAAAACTTACCATATGCTCTTGGCCAGGCTTGATGGCTCACACCTGTAATCCTAGCGCTCTGGGATGCTGAGGTAGGTGGATTACTTGAGCTCAGGAGTTGGAGAGCACACTGAGCAGGAACAAGACCCTGCCTCTACAAAAAAATAGAAAAACTAGCCCAGGTGCTGTGGCAAATCCCTGTAGTCCCAGCTACTTGGGAAGCTGAGGCAAGAGGATCTTTTGAGCCCAAGAGATTTAGGTTACTGTGAGCTATGATGATGCCATGGTTCTCTACCCAGGGTGATGGAGTGAGAAGTTGTCTAAGAAATAAAAAAATAAATAAAAAGAATTTACCGTATGCTTTTGTATATTCAGAATTTCCTGTCTAGCTTGCTATGTGCTACTCATTTTATTTCTTTTTATAACAAATTCCATCCCATTGCTGCTGCTTTTGTTTGTTTGGTTTTTGGCTAAGTGCTTTCCCCTTGAATAGTCTCTCCCAGTCATTCTTTTCTAAATGTGATTTCTTCATGAAACTTTACTTTTTTAAATGCACACCAATTTTTATCTTTTCTCCCATTCTCTTCAATTCTGTTACATTTGTATTTGGTTTCTTCACCTGAGTACATAGTATATGGGAGGTATACAGTCAGTATGAGTGTAAATCTTTTTTTTTTTTTGTAGAGACAGAGTCTTACTTTATTGCCCTTGGTAGAGTCCGTGGTGTCACGTAGCTCACAGCAACCTCCAACTCCTGGGCTTAGGTAATTCTCTTGCCTCAGCCTCCCGAGTAGCTGGGACTACAGGCACCTGCCACAGCACCCAGCTATTTTTCCGTTTTGCAGTTTGGCCGACGCCAGTTTTGAACCCATCATCTTCAGTATATGAGGCCGGTGCCCTACTTGATGAGACACAGGCGCCACCCTGAGTATAAATCTTTTAAGCAGAAATTATCAATGAACTAGTGATAACTGAAAAATAGTTTATATTAA
Organism: Arctocebus calabarensis; assembly: GCA_963573935.1. Lineage (NCBI taxonomy): Eukaryota > Metazoa > Chordata > Mammalia > Primates > Lorisidae > Arctocebus > Arctocebus calabarensis. Next base: position 29,595 of record CAUYON010160676.1, read on the forward strand.
GTAACATTGTTCCTAATAGGATGAAAGATATGATCATTTGGATCCTGCTGAAGTGGAAAAAGTTGAAAAATACATCAGTGATGCCATGAGTTGGCTCAACAGTAAGATGAATGCACAAAACAAACTAAGTCTCACTCAAGATCCTGTGGTAAAAGTTTCAGAAATAGTTGCAAAATCAAAGGTAAGATACTTTAAAAAATTCTCTTGTTAATGGTTTCAAGGACTAAAATTTTTTATTGAGAATGAGTGTGACTTCTGACAGGTATTTCAGACTTAATACTTAGATGAAATTTCATAGTCTTCATCATAAGATTTTGCAGTATAAGCATCTTGTCTTTGACCTAAACAAAAATTCTTACTCTGAGATAAACTTTTCAATTTAAAAAACAAAGCTAATGAAAATGTCAGAATGTTATGAAACATTACGAAAAATAGAAACAAATTTATAATAAAAATAAACATAGAAATAGAAAAAATGAGTAAAGATAATTGGATAAACACTTGACAAAAGAAAAAAAATACATGTTCAATAAGTATATGAAAAGGTGTTCCTCCTGATCAATAATCTAAGAAATACAAAAAGTTTATACCCATCTGATTTGGTTATATTTCCATTTACGCTCATTGTCATAGTTCGCAAGGGTGTGGAAAAATGGATGCTCTTCCTGAGCAATTTAGTTTAATTTGTTGCAACTTTCCTGGGACATTGTGTCAGAATATGTATAGAAATTTAAAGTGAGTATACCCCTTAACCCAGAAATTTAGAAGTACATCCTAGGCCGGGTGCCAGAAATTTAGAAACTCATCCTAGGCTGGGCATGGTGGCTCATGCCTGTAATCCTAGCACTTTGGGAGAACGAGGCAGGTGGATTGCTTGAGCTCATGAGGTCAAGACCAGCCTGAGCAAAAGCAACACCCCAGCTGTACTAAAAATAGAAAAACTGAGGCAAGAGGGTCGCTTAAGCCTGAGTTGGAGGTTGCTGTGAGCTATGATGCCATGGAACTCTACCCAGGACAACAGCTTGAGGCTCTGTCTCAGAAAAAAAAAAAAAAAGGAAAAAAAATTCAGTGTTGCACAAGTGCAAGCAGATCAATACCCTTGCATATCAAAGCAAAAAACTGGAAGCAACCATTTCATCAGTAGTAAACTAGTATAAATAAATTGATGCATACATACAACATTGAGCATCCACTACATATGATACTTTTAGATGTAACGTTCAGCTGTTTGCAAAAAATAAAGTTGTTAATGCATACATTTTATCATTTTATTAAAGATCATTATACATGTTGAAAAATTTCAGTTTATGAAATAGGTGTTGACATAATTCTCATAACAAAGCAGTAGGCATACTTTAAAGGAAAAATTAAAAATTATTACTGCTAAAGTAAGCTACATTTAAATTATAAGGAAATAAGTTAGATTAAAAAAATTGTTTAAAAAAATCAGTGATTTCTGATTGCCACAGACATGCGTTAGCCCAGAAGCTAAATCTTTCATGAGGTATTTGAAGAGACAGTTGGTTATTGAACTGAGCTAACATAAATTCAGGAGTCTGAAACTATGTGAAAATTTAGAAAGATAATATGGAATCTAAAAAGTTAATGGTCCATTAATTTATAACATTTTTAATATAATGAATTTCTTTGTATCTTTAGGAACTGGATAATTTCTGTAACCCCATCATTTATAAACCTAAACCAAAAGTAGAAGTTGCTGAAGACAAAGCAAAAGCTAATAGTGAACACAATGGACCAATGGATAGACAGAGTGGAACTGAAACTAAACCAGATACAGCAAAAGACAACTCACAGCATACTAAATCTTCTGGCGAGATGGAAGTGGAATAAGTCTTAATTTTATCTTCACATAATTGAAACAGTGCAAACAACCATAGGGTCCATTCTTCTTTTACATCTGGTACATACAACAGATGTTCAGTTGTTCTTAACCACTTTTTGTCATTTGTTTTTTGGAGTAGTTTTGAAGAGTGTTTTATATTGAGTACACTTCTGTTTATTTCCATTGCTGTTTATTTGAAGCTTTAGCTGAATATAGATTTACAAGTCAGTTTAAGCTTTCTTGACGTATTTTATATCAAAACATTTTGGATTGGTATGTAGTTGGCAACAGTCTACCTTATTTAAAGCTTCTACTTGGATAAACCTCAGTTCCTATATTCAGAAAGGGATAAAGTATTGCACTGTTGCAGAAACACAGATTTAATTGCATTGTTATTTTGAAAAACAAAAATTGAAATTGATGGGGTTGAAAGCCACTGAAGCACTGACCTTTCTCTAGTTATTGTATTGTTATAATTTAAATGTTAAAACGAGAGGTTCCTCAACAAATTAGTCCATCTCATTGATGTACCTTGAGAACTCCAAAGCTTTATTGTTTGTTTCACATGAATGAAATAAATCACACTTGAAAGGGAAAATGCACACTTTTATGTTAAGATGACACCAGCAGTTTGTTGCTTTTATTAGTAATGTGGATTGATGTTTTCTCAGAGTAACTTGGTGTCTTTTTCATTTGAAACTTTTGATCTACTTGTCCTGAAGACCAGCTGCTGCTAAAATCATACTAACCTAAAGATACAGAAGTCTTTGATGAAATTGCCTTCATGTTATGGGGGAAATGCTGTTGACCTACTCAGATGTGCATCTGTGATGTTGATAGCCTTGTTTTAGTTAATAATATTTGTCTTAGTTTTCTTAATTGATTTTTAACAATACCTTAATATAAGGTAGGAAGAAATGGCACAATGATAAATCATTTATCATTGATTTACTTAATGTTACAGAATACATAGACACTATTAAATAAGTATTAATACTTGAAAAAGAGCTCTTATACCATAAGTTTTAGGAAATAGTGCTTGTAATAAATGTAAGTATGTTACATCTATTTGTCAAAAGGCAAAATATAGAATGTTACATAGTGTTATATGATATGATGTGATTAAATTATAGTTTCTGCTGTGTATATTACCTTGTGAAACCTTGGCTCCAGTTTTAGTGCTTCTTATATAAATTAAATGGGAGAAGGATCAGTAAATTTAAGAAATGTTAAGGACCTAATCTGTGCTTCATCACCAGACCTATTCTCATTGTTCATTTCTGTCCAGAGGCCTAAAACGAAGTATGGAAACAAACTGAAATGATGTTTCAAACTATAAGAGAAAGAAGCATAGACAAATGCATGGTCCCTTGTGTTCTTAATACCAATCAATTAGATTGACTTAGGTTAAAATTTTGAAAGGCTCATTTTTTCTCAAAGATAAATCTTTATATGAAGAAGAATTAATACTGACTTTTCTTAAGTAGTAAAAATTGAGAGTATAATATCTTTAGGGATAGTCATTATTTCTTAAAATAGTTCTCTAAGAGAGATTTTGTTTCTACAATGTAGTCTGCACTGAATAGAGAGTATGGAGCCAGTGCATTTTGCAGGGATTTTTATTCAGCCTTTTGGGGGGAAGTGTCTCTTTTATGTAATAAAAACAATTATATAAACCCAATATATTTTTAAACGTCCTTTAGTCTTTAAAAGTATTTTTCTCTTAATGTTCTTAAAATGAAATGATTATATCCAATAAGTGATAAAATACCCATATCAGTTTTTATTTGTACGTTGAAGATATAGATTCAGGAAAAGCATGAAGATTGTGAAAGCAAATATCTAACAATACAAGTAGGGACTATATAGCTTTTGAGTTAAAACTTTCACCCCACTTGGTTAGGAGCTGTGCCTCAGAAAATTCCTGGGAGTAATTGTGAGAACTCCCTTTCTACATCTGAATTGTCTAGGATATCCTGACATTTTGATTCCTGCTTTGAAGTCACCTTAGGTAGTTTTGTGTTTTCATCATATGTATAACACCAATTTCTACAGTTGTGTAACATTTCATTTAATAAGTTAGACATTCAAAGATAACATGTACTTTTCCTACCCATTTATTCAATTTAAATGATAATTTCAAAAGCCATTTAATCTTATTATGTTGCTATTTATTGTATTCATTAATGAAAAAGAATATAGTATTCTCCGTCATACAGGATAGCCATAAAGTTCATGTCCAATTTTAATAGTTGTGCAATTTACAAACTTTGTGGTCACCCTGCACAGTTTTGGGTAGCTGTATGGTTCAGTCAAATTTTAATCTGCATTGAAATACACAAGATTAGACAAAAGATTTTTTGAAAATGAAAGGCTTCTATTTTAGAAGATACTTTAAAAGATGCATAGAAACCGTGCATAGTGTCATACACCTGTGCTCCCAGCTACTTGGGAGGCTGAGGCAGGGAGGATTGTTCAACTTCAGGAGTTCAAGGCTGCTGTGAGTTCTGAACACTACTCTGCACTGCAGTTTGGGAGCCAGGGTGGAGCCTCATCTCAAAAAAAAAAAAAAAATTACTTTATTGCATTCAGGAAAAAAAAGTGCATAAAAACAGCATTTTCTTATAGTAAGCAAAATAAGTATGTCAGAAATACCTAGAGTGATATAGATTAGTATACTGTGACTACGTAAAAGTATAAATGATAGTTTCAAAAAAAAGCTCTGGATAAAAAGTTGTACTGTTTATAAAAAATGAAGATTATTAAACAATATAACAAAAAGAAAGTTTGTAATGATTTAATGCCTTAGCAGTAACAGAAAATTCTTAAGTTTTAGAAAAACTAGAAACAGCACACCAAAGAATTTGGCTATGGGAAAAACAGATAAGGGTAACAAGATTAGTAGAAGAACTAAGGGCAAGAAGTAAGGGTAGTTCTTAGACCTCTTTTTTTTTTTAATTTTGGTCAGTTCTTAGATCATTCAATTCCCTAGATAGAAGAAATGATAGAAGTGAATTTGGGTGATCACTAATGAACATAATGGCAGTATTAAAACATTTTGTCAAAGTTAACACATCTTTAACTGTTTTGAATGCAGTGATTAAATTAGCTGACTTCAGTTTAACCGAAAATAGATAGAACCATCTTTCCATTTTTATAAATTTTAACTGTAACAATAAGCCTGCAAACACTCCCTTTAGGGTTTCCTGGTTTGATTTAATAGTTCATATTTGGTAGTCCACAGTTACAGCCTTTGCATTAATTTTACATATCATGGAAGATTTATTAGTGATTCTTAAATATAACTTCATCTTTCTCAGTTTTTAGAAGTTTACAGCAAAAAACTTCAAATCTTATTTTGTTGTTAAACTTCAAAAGTTTGGAATCATAAGCAGATTTTGGTTTTGTGATATTTGTGTAAAATGTAATGAGATGCATAGCTAATTGTATTGATACGTCAATAAATATTTAAACTCTGGTGGCATTGATTAAAGAGAGCCACTGATGACTTTTCAAGTGACATAGAGAGCAAACTAATCTTAAAGCAGTCAATTTCAGAAGATACTTTTTGATCAAAAGAATGCCAGATTATTGTTTCCTTTTGGGTTTTGTTGAGGTGTGATTTAATCTAAATTTAAAGATTTTAAAATAATTCCTAAGAAGTACATAGTCTTTCTTTTGATAAAAATTAACAAAAATGTAATAAAGGTCAAAGATAAAGACTCTTAACCCAAACAAATAAACTTTAGCTATTTAACTATCACAACTCTAATTAAAAATGCACTAAAATTGATATTCTTTCCTATACTCATGTTACCTAACAAGAGCTTTGGGTTTTATTCTACCAAATGTCTTTATTAATATTTTTTTTTTTTTTGCTATACTCAAGGTCAATTATTTCAAACAATAAAAGAGCACCTGGAATTTCTTAGGAGAAAAGGAGAAAATCTAAATATCTATGGAAATGGTCAGTACTTACAGGTGGTAATGGCTCCGGATCCCTAAGACTATAACCTCTAGTATATTGTTAGAGTAAGTATTGAAAGAAAAAAGCATGTTTGCTAAAGTACGTTGTTAAATTACTTGAACTTTTCAAGTCAGAGAAACAAAGCTAATTGAATCATTGAATATTTGTTTCAGTCTGTTGGGCAAGTCAAAATCCATAACAAAAAAAATTAGTATGACCATTGCTTTGCAGGACCTAATTTAATGTCATCTTTTAAGTCACAGGATGATTACTAGGGAAATATATTGATACCTAAAAATAAAATATCCTATAAAAAAGATCAGCAAAATTCAACATGTTTTAGATAGTTTAATTGCATAATAGCATATAAACTATAATTGGAAATGATTTTAGTCTTTCCTGTTCTTTTATGTATCCTCTTACCCAGTTCTAGATTTTCAAACAGTCATTGTTTTTCTCAAGTATATTTTGCTTTTTATTTTGTATTATTCTTTAAATATTTTCCATGGCTTTTTAAAAATAGTTTCACTGTTAACCTAATCACTTAGATAGCTAATTTTGTTATCTTTGTTTCCTTTTTAATATTAAATCTTGCTGTTGAGAATTGTTTGGCTTTAAATTCATGAGAGATAAGCCATGTTATAAATTTCTATATATAACGTCTCAAAAATTTTATAGTGTCATTGAGTAGAATATTTTTATATCCTGGCCTTAGAATAATTTCAAGTAATTCTGGATCAAAATTGGTCAGTTCCGTGAGTATTGCCTATTAAGTAAACAACAGCCTTCATATTCAGTTCAGATACCAATGTGATAAAATAACAGGAAATTCAAAAAGATTGTTAAAGATTAGATACTTTTAGTTCTTTGGTGCTTTCTAATTATGTGCATAGGTTATTTATGCATCTTTTTTTAGTTTTCTAAATGTTTTACTTCGGAGGACTTGAGTTAAAATGCTCTTAAAATAGATGAATCAACCCAGAATGTAGATGTTAGAACATAATTAGAAGTGGAAATCTAGGTAAAGGAAGCTTTAAAGCTTTAAATTTCTGTTACCTAGTGGCTTGGAAAGAGACTGACATTAAAAATCATGACCTTTTATATTTGGTAGAATGAAACCATTATTGTTTAATACCACAATAGTAGAAGCAGCTTTTCAATTAAACTACTATATGTTAAGTACTCATATTATGGCATCCAACTCATTTTTTCTTTTCTTCAACCATTATTTATTTATGTACATAATGATTCTGACTCTAGTCATTAGTGAAAAGAACTTTTGGCAGTTTAGTTCTTACTAGCTAATAATCCCTTTTTTTTTCCTTAAGAAAACTACATTTGATTTCTTGATTTCCCCATTTATTTTCAGTATAAACAGCCACCAATGTAATGCAGAAAAATGATAAGTATGATGTATCTATAAAAATAAAAATGAATTTTGCATGTAATAGACCCTTAGCATCAATGAGAAGATGTAAAAATGGTTTGTGGTGTTGGTAACATTCTAGGAATATATTTTTGGCATATAATTGTGATTGACAAGCATATCCTTAAAATTGTTTACATATGGCAGTATCAAAGTATATAAAACATTTTCTATGTATGTAAGTTGCATCTTCATGCCAGTGAACAAACAAGTAGCAATAAGTACACTTCTTTTTTTGGATGGCAGCACACATTGTCAAGAATCATGTAATTGTAATAAATATCTGTCTACCTACTCCTTGAACCATGAGTTTTGCAGATCTGAAATTTAATTTTCATATATTGAACTTCACTGATTTAATGATAGGGGACTGGTCATCATGTTGGTTTGCAAAAGTTTGCTTAGCAATGAGGGACCAAGTAAATTGACAAATTTTTCAAACCTGCAGATAATATTGACTATGAAAACTATAGTACTAGTTTGCCAGTGTGGAAAGGGTTGTAGGGAAACACTCCAGGAACAAGTGAATTTGAAGATTGCAGAAATTCTCAATAAGTAAACAGGGGGAGCTCTTTCACCTCTACCTCACCTAGAGGTTGTGGTAACATGTCCTCCTCTCTTTGATAACTATTGTTGCTGATGAAAAGGAGTCAAATAGCTTAGCATGTTGCGATAAGAAAATGTTTGCGGTCAGATGGTCCAGATTAGAGCATTTGGTTCTTAATTTTTTAGGAGGTTGAACAATTTATGAAAATTTGAAGGATATAGATCTTTAATCCAGAAAATTCTTTATACCCTTATGGGCTTTAAGCCTTACAATGAAATGGAAATAAATACTTTACAAGTCTTCAAGGCCAAACACTTGGCTATTGGTTTCTATTCATCTTTTTTCTGACTTTGAGAGGATTCGATTGTGCTTTTAAAAAATAATACAAACAGGCTCGGCGCCTGTGGCTCAACGGGCTAAGGCGCCAGCCACGTACACCTGAGCTGGCGGGTTCGAATCCAGCCCCCGGGCCCGCCAAACAACAATGACAGCTGCAACCAAAAAATGGCTGGGCGTTGTGGCAGGTGCCTGTAGTCTCAGCTACTTGGGATGCGGAGGCAAGAGACTCGCTTGAGCCCAGGAATTGGAGGTTGCTGTGAGCTGTGATGCCATAGCACTCTATCCAGGGTGACAGCTTGAGGCTCTGTCTCAAAAAAAAAAAAATAATACAAACAAATCTGTATTATCAAAGGTGATAAAGCAGTATACACCTGAAAGGATTTGTGTTATGGATTTAGAGATAGCAAAGATCAGTTTTAAATCAAAAGGAAATGGGAAAGAATCTGTAATAAAAGTTTACTAGCTTGTAGTAAACTTGACAGTTTAAAGATTATATGTGGTTTATGGAGAGACTTCTTAAATGTAATGATGTGATGGTTAAAAATAAATTGATGGAAAAGGATATACTAAGAAAATGCCTTATTGAAATGTACAAAGTTGATGAGATAAAATTTGTTTTTAAGGTAAATAAAGGGAGTGTTGGGATAAAGAGTAAGCTATCTTTTATAATAATAAATGGAGCTGTTTACCAGGAATATAACAGCTTTAAAACAACAGCCTCAAAATAATTGGCAGTGAGAAGTTGTGGCCAACAAAAATAGTGATAGTTACTAATAGGCAGTAAGATTATAAAAGAATGGGGTAAAATGATAAAAGCTGGATCTGATGGACTTACATAAACTCTGTCACTGAATTATTTAGGTAAAACTTTTCATGTATACAACCAAAGAAAAATCTCAATAAATACCAATGACCATTGTTCAGATTTCCAAATAATACTATAGTAAAATTGGAAGTGACCGGCTCAGCGCCTGTGGCTCAATGGGCTAAGGCACCAGCCACGTACACCTGAGCTAGTGGGTTCAAATCCAGCCCAGGCCCACCAAACAACAACAGCAGCAACCAAAAAGTGGCCGGGCGTTGTGGCAGACGCCTATAGTCCCAGCTACTTGGGAGGTGGAGGCAAGAGACTCGCTTGAGACTCGCTGTGAGCTGTGATGCTATGGCACTCTATCCAGGGTGACAGCTTGAGGCTCTTTCTCAAAAAAAAGAAAAAAAAAAATTAGAAGTGACCTATGAAGTAGAGTGATTATAATTAATGTATTATATATTTCCAAATAGCTAGAGTATGTGAAATGTCCCTAACATATAAAAATGGTAGTCAAGGTGATAGGTACCCTAAATACCCTGACTTCATCATCATCATCATATACATTCTTTTTTTTTCTTTTTTTCAGTTCTCCAGATGACTGGTCTGGAATACATTCACTAGACTACACTTTGTCTTTTGGTTAAGTCATGAGCTCCTTGAGGACCATGAACATGTTTTGAACATGAACATTCTTGGCATAGAGTAGATACTTAACTAATATTTGCTCAATAAATGATATTGAAAAATAAAACATCTGGTGCAAATAATTATAATGTTGAAAGTCAAGATTACATAATAGAAATAATGCTTTCCTCAGACCAAAAGATCAGACATTAAATCTTTTCTCTGAACCTTAGTAGCAGTGTGACATTGAGCAGCTAATTTTACCCTTCAGATTGAGTTTCCTCAACTTTTAAAATTAAATTAATTCTCTAACATAAAAATATGAGAATTAAGTTGTATAAAGATTATGAATGTTCATTAACGTTAAGAAACACTAGAAAAATTTAAAGTATCTAAAATATTAGGTAAGACTTTCTCATTCACAAAATATTTAATTCTTAATATTTATTGTAACTTTTTATTAAATGAGAGGATAGCTTTTCTGGTGATGGCTAGATAGGAGGATTTACTCGTTCATTTTAACAATATTAAGCGTCTACTATGTGCCTGGTACTATCCTATGCTCATGGGCTATATCAGTGAACAAAACAAAGGCCCTCACTGGGTGCCACAGTGGCTCATGCCTGTGATTCATGCACTCTGGGGGGGCTGAAGCAGCTGTATTGTTTGAGCTCAGGAGTTCCAGATCAGCCTAAGAAATAGCGAGACCCTGTCTCAAAAAATAGGTGTTGTGTCAGGTACCTGCAGTCCCAGCTACTCAGGAGGGTGAGGCAAGAGGATTGCTTGGGTCCATGTGTTTGAGGTTGCTGTGAGCTGTGACACCACATAACTCTACCAAGAGTGACAGAATAAGACTCTGTCTCAAAAAAAAAAAAAAGAAAAGAAAATGAGCCCTGTATCCTAAGCTTAAGTATATAGACAATAAGCATATCTAATATATAAATTATTACAGTATATTAGCAGGGGATAGAAGCTATGGGGGGGGAAAGGCTTAACTTGGGTGCAGTGGCTCACGCCTATAGTCCCAGCACTGTGGGAGAATGAGGAGGGAGAATTGCTTGAGCTTAGGAGTTTGAGACTTGCCTGAATAAGAGTGAGATCCCGACTCCTAAAAAAATGGAAAAACCCAGCTGGGTGCCACAGCAAGTGCCTATAGTCCCAGCAGCTTCCAGAGGCTAAGGCAGCGGGATGCCCACAGCCCTAATCTGAGGTTGCAGTGAGCTATGACACCACTGCACTCTGCTCAGGGCATGGGGTGGGACTCTGTCTCAAAAAAAAAAAAAAGAAAGAAGAAAACTCTTCTGCCCTTTCTACTATGTTGGGACACAGCTAAAATGTGCCATCTATGAATAAGAAAGCAGGCCCTAACCAGACAACCAAGTTTGCTCGTAACTTGATCTTGGCTTTCCAAGTTCAAGGCTCCAGAACTGTGATAAATAAATTTCTGTTGTTTTTAAACTACCCAATTTATGAAATTTTGTTATAGAAGCCTGAATGGAATAAGACATCCCAGATATCCACATTGCTAATTCCTTCAATGTCTTCAAATCTTTACTCAAATGTCACCATCTCACTGAAGCTTGATCTCTATTCAAAAGTACATCCCACTCTCCAGCATACCTAATCCTCTTCTCCTACTCTTTAGCCCCAATTTTTCTATCATATACATTTTTTGCATGTAAAAAATACCACATTTATACTATAAGTATGTGCAAATATTTAACAATAAATTAAAATTTTTAACAAAATTGCCTGTGAAGATACTCTAAGACATTCCATATATAGATGTTTGAATTGAATTTGTTATTAATATCAAAAATCACCGATCACAGATCAGCTTAACACAGTAACAGTGAAAGAGCTTGAAGTACTGTGGTACTAAATAGGACACAGAGTAAGTGAGCACAGAGTGTTGGGAAAATGGTACTAGTAGACTTGATAAATACAGGGTTGCCATGTATAGTAGCTACAAATAAAATATTTAGAAATATATTTAACCAGGGAATTGAAAGACCTCTACAGGGAGAACTAAAAGACATCCATGAAAGAAATCACAGATGATGCAAACGAACAGAAAAACACCCCATGCTCCTCAATTGGTAGGGTTAACATCATTAAAATGTCCATTCTGCCCAAAATGATTTACAGATTCAATACAATTCCATCAAAATACCAGTGCTTTGCTTAACAGCGCTAGAAAAAAATAATCTTAAACTTCATTTGGAACCAAAAAATGACCCTAATAACCAAAACAGTCTTAAGCAAAAAGAACAAATCTAGAGGCATCACATTACCTGACTTCAAATTATACTACAAGCCTATAGCAATCAAAACAGCATGGTACTGATTAAAAATAGAAACACAGGCCAATGTAACAATAGAGAACCCAGAAATAAACCCACATAGCTATGACCCCACTGATCATATACAAACAATAAATACAATATTGAGTTTTATGTTTACCTATATAGTTATCTTTATCAGTATTCTTTATTTCTTTTTCTGGTTTTGTTATTACCTAGTATCCTTTAATTTTCACCTATGGGATTTATCTTTTAGCATTTCTCACAAGGCAGGTCTACTACCAAAAACACGGGGAATGCCACTTTCATTTGCCAGATAGAATTCTTGGTTGGCAGATTTTTTTTTCCTTTTAGTGTTTTAAATGTTTCATCACACTGCGTTTTGAAACATAGTTTCTAATGAGAAATCAGCTGTTAATCTTATTGAGGATCCATCATGTGGTAATTGACTTCTCTTTGTGATTTCAAGACTCTTTGTTTTTGGATAGTTTGAATATAATGTGTTTGGTTTTTTTTTTTTAATTAAATCACAGCTGCATACATTAGTGCAATCAAGGGGTACAATGTGCTGGTTTCATATACAATCTGAAATGTTTTCATCAAACTGTTTAAGATAGCCTTCAGGGCATTTTCTTTTCCAGTGGTAAGACAGAATTTATTTACAGAAAAGAATACAGAAAACACTAAAGCTCCTGGTAGAGAGAGA
>CAUYON010160677.1:0-20422 GCA_963573935.1 Arctocebus calabarensis
AGACAGAGCCTCAAGCTGTCACCCTGGATAGAGTGCTGTAGCATCACAGCTCACAGCAACCTCCAAATTCCTGGGCTCAAGTGAGTCTCTTGCCTCTACCTCCCAAGTAGCTGGAACTACAGGCATCCACCACAATGCCTGGCCATTTTTTGGTTGCAGCCGTCATTGTTGTTTGGTAGGCCCAGGCTGGATTCGAACCTGCCAGCTCAGGTATACGTGGCTGGCGCCTCAGCCACTTGAGCCACAGGTGCCGAGCCAATTTTTTTTTTTTTGAGATAGAGTCTCACTATTTTGCCCTCTGTAAAGTGCCGTGGTGTCACAGCTCACAGCAACCTCAAACTCTTGGGCTTAAGCAATTCTCTTGTCTCAGCCTCCCAAGTAGCTGGGACTACAGGCTTCTGCCAGAATGCCAGGCTATTTTTTATTGTTGTTGCTGTTGTCATTATTGTTTAGCAGGCCTGGGCTGGGTTCAAACCCGCCAGCCTTGGTATATGGCGCCCTAGCTGCTGAGCTACAGGTACTGAGCCACTTAATCAGTATTATAAGGAAATTCTGATTAAGGGTATTTTTTAAAAATGACCCTATTTTCCTGTTTTAAATTAAGTAAATAATTGTTAACAAACGTTTCTGATATTGTTGTAGCATGTATTTCCCATCTTTTAGCCAGAAAAGACTGACCTTTATAAAGCTTCTTCTTGATATATTGGGATATTACCTTTGGGGAATTTTATTTAAGAGGCTGAGAATTTAGGGTTATTTGCCTCTGTATGTTAGCCATGCCATGTATTTTACATTGGATACAGAATGTTTTACAGGGCAATTCAGAAGACAGATGTGAATATATCCTATCTTCACATCTATTTTATCCTCCATTTTCCCTGTCCCACAAACCTTCTCACCTATGTCTGCACCTCTGATTATTTATTAGACTCCATTTCCAAAAAGCATCACTCCTTAATGTTTTGTTCTTATAGGGCAGACATAAAAGAAGGCAAAGAAAATCAAGTAATTTCACACAGATAAATGTTAAGTTATATATGCTATGGGAAAAATGTTATAGACATATGAAAAATTGTCAACTTTGGGGTGGATGCAGTTGCCTGTAACCCTAGCACTTTATGAGGTCAAGAGCAGAGGATCGTTTGAGGCCAGAAGATTGAGAATAGCCTGAGCAACACAGCAAGACACCATCTCTACGAAAAAATAGTAATTAAAAGAAACAGCCATGGGAAGAAAAAATAAAAATATAAAATCTGAAAAAAAATTCACTGCTGGACAGGGTGCAGTGACATAGGCAATTTTATATAATGCTAATGTCAATATACCAGTATATCTGCATATCCTTCCTGGAAAGAAATTTGACAAAATGTATTCCATTTTTTTGTTTGTTTATCACACATATAATCATTCTCAAATGGCAAGATGTATTAAAGACCTTAGAAAGGCTTAGGATTTTGAACACAGTAATTCTACTTCTGGAAATCCATTCCAAAGATTTAGTCAAAGATTTTTTAAGGATGTTGAATAGCAACATTATTATTGTTATTATTATTATTATTTTGAGACAGTTTCTTGCTTTATAACCCAGGCTGGAGTGCAGTGGTCTGATCATATAGGTCACTGTAACTTCAAAATCCTGAGTTCAGTGTAGCTCCTGTGGCTCAGCGAGTAGGGTGCTGGCCCCATATACCAAAGGTAGTGGATTCAAGCCCGGCCTCGGCTGCAATGCAAAACAGAAAAATAGCTGGGCGTTGTGGTGGGCACCTGTAGTCCCAGCTACTCAGGAGGCTAAGGCAAGAGAATAGCCTAAGCCCAGGAGATGGAGGTTGCTGTGAGCTGTGTGACGCCACAGCATTCTACTGAGGGCTGTAAAGTGAGACTCTTTCTCTACAAAAAAAAAAAAAAAAAAAATCCTGGGTTCAAGGGATCTTATTACTCAGCCTTCCAAGTAGCTGGGACTATAGGCATACACCACCATTCCCTGCTCATTTTAAAAACTTTTGTTGTAGGCTCAGCGCCTGTGGCTTAATGGGCTAAGGCGCCAGCCACGCACACTTTAGCTGGTGGGTTCGAATCGGGCTGCCAAACAACAATGACGGCTGCAACCAAAAAATGGCCGGGCGTTGTGGCGGACGCCTGTAGTCCCAGCTACTTGAGAGGTGGAGGCAGGAGACTCGCTTGAGCCCAGGAATTGGAGGTTGCTGTGAGCTGTAATGCCATGGCACTCTACCTAGGGTGACAGCTTGAGGCTCTGTCTCAAAACAAACAAACAAAAAAAAAACCCAAAACTTTTTTCGTAAAAAAAAGGGCCTCACTGTGTTGCTTGGCCTGGTTCTCTAACTCCTGAGCTCAAGGGAGCCTCCTGCCTCAGCCTCTCAAAGTGCTGGGATTATAGGCATGCCCTCCCACTCGCAACATTATTAGTGATGCAAAATAAGAAACAATCAAATAAAGGTAAATGATGGTATATCTATAAGAAGGAGGATTATGCAGACATACTGACTTAAAACAGAAAAATGCTAACAAAAGTGCTAATGTTAAGTGCTAAAATCTTGTTTAACATAATCAGGTCTATGTTAAAGCAAAAGATAATAGTTTATCTTTCGGTAATGGGATCATGATTTTTTTTTTTTTTTTTATTGCATCTTAATGGTATCAGGACCTACTTACCACAGCCTCAACTGCAGGTGAACTGTCCCCTACCACCAGTAAAGTTGAACACCTAGGTACAGGCAAAATTAGAGGAGTCACTTAGCAGACAGGCACATAAACTTACTAAACACTGAACAGTAAGTCAGTGGTGAAATTGAGGAACTTACTTTAATGTTTTTAATTTGTTATCATTTTGGCCCAGAATGGGTCTTTCAATCTCCAGGTCTCTGCGTCTAGAAGAACAAAGGAGAAACAATGTTCTTTTCAGGTAAAATCACAGAAACTCAGGTTATTTCCTAGTCAAAAACATCAACATCTATCAAGAAATATGAAAACTATCTTTCCTTCCCAAGTGAGGCGGGAAAGGCCCCCTCACTTAGTTCTCCAGCAGCCATTTCAGTGGCATCCTGAGTGTTACAGAGCAGGAAGGAGGCTCCTGGTTCAACCCTAAGGGATCGTGTGGGATGCTAAAAGGAGCCAAATCAAAACTCAACAGTAACACTGCTGAAATCCCTGAGTCTTAAGTGTTTAATTTTCTAATTAATTTACTGGAATAAATTCCCAAAGATAAGGGAATGATTTATGCTTTTTTGGGGAGCAGGGGAGTTTTCCTTGTAACGAACAGAGTTTAGCACAGAGCTTAGTTTTTCTGATTTCAACTAAACTAGGAACGCTGTTATATAAATAGCTAAAGAAATAAGGTTCAAAATCTGGCTTTGTTCCCTTCGGGTAAGTTACAGCTGGCCCATTTCCTTAATCTTTGTCTGTGTTCCCATGAAGTTAGAAGGAGCTAATAATTTCACCTTGGAGAAGCTGATCCCAAGGTTAGATTCAGCACTCTTTTTCTTTCTGTCAGTGACTGGGGGAATGTAATAGTAAGTTTTGGAATATACAAACAAAAGAGAATTTACAGGTGTACATGTGTTACTTCTGCCTGATGGTAAGATATCAGCCAAGACAAACTAAATTGAGGCCCATGACTTCTCTCCTTTGTCTTCCTTACATTCATTTTCCTGTGCTATCTCAATTTACTTGTGTGTTTTTGTGTGTACATAACTTAGGTACCTTCTGTCTGAAAACATCTTAGAACTACAACTCATATTTGAACATGCTCGAGACTGCTTTCAGTTCACTCATTTTTCTTTCTTTTTTTGAGGCAGAGTCTTACTTTGTCACCCTTAGTAGAGCACCACGGTGTCACAGCTCACAGTAACCTCACACTCTTGGGCTCAAGTGATCCTCTGGCCTCAGCCTCCCAAGTAGCTGGGACTACAGATCCCACCACAAAACCCGGCTATTTTTAGAGACCGAGTCTTGCTCTTGCTTAGGCTGGTTTCAAACCTGTCAGCTCAGGTTATCCACTGCCTCACTCTCCCACGTGCTGGGATTACAGGCGTGAGCCACTGAGCCCGGCCCACTCATTCTTTCTGAAGCCTGTTTTCATACATCTTAAAGTCCAAATTGTTTACTATGGTAAAATAGCACAAAAGCAGTCCCATCACACAACAATGGAAGAAGTGATTTTACCCTTTCCCCTCTTTCCTACCCATCAATTATCTTTTTAGACCTTTCTACATTTAAGTAAAGAAATAGGAAACAACTGTACCCATTATAGGAACTTAGGAAGTGCTGCAGGTTTTCTTGGTTGATATCTTGGGCAATATGCAGTCTGTAGGTTTGAATCAGGTCCAGATTGGCCTGCAACTCTTCCTAGACAATTGAAAGAAGACATGGGTAAATTTACAGAACAAGTCCATTTTGTTCGGTTTGCTTTTTTTTTCTGAGATAGAGTTTCAATATGTCACCCTCAGCAGAGTGCCGTGGTGACCCAGCTCACAACATTGACGTGCAGAATTAGACATGTAAAAATTTAACTCTTGGGCTTAGGCGATTCTTTTGCCTCGGCCTTCCAAGTAGCTGGGAAGGCGCCCGCCACTACGCCTATTTTTTTTTTTTTTTTTTTTAAATTGCAGTTGTCACTGTTTAGCTGGCCCAGGCTGGGTTTGAGTCACTATAACCACTGTGCTATGGGTGCTGAGCCTGCATTTTTTTTTTTTGAGACAGAGTCTCAAGCTGTGCCCCTGGACAGAGTGCAATGGTGTCATAGCTCACAGCAACCTCCAAGTCTTAGGCTTAAGTGATCCTCTTGCCTCAGTTTTTCTATTTTTAGTGGAGATGGGGGTCTTGCTTTTGTTCAAGTTGGTCTCAAACTCATGAGCTCAAGCAATCCACCCGCCTCAGCCTCCCAGAGAGCTAGGATTACAGGAGTGAATCACTGCACCCTCGCCTGGTTTGCGTTTTTTTTTTTTTTGAGACAAGTTCTTACTCTGTCACCCAGGCTGGAGTACACTGGCATGTTCATAGTTCAGTAAAGTCTCAAACTCCTGGGCTCAAGTGATCATCCTGCCTCAGCCTCCCTAATAGCTGGGAGGCTACAGGAGTTTTGCATTTTCAATGTCAACAGCCAAACTTTACTGCTCATGATGGGAAAACTAGGGCCGAGCCTGGGGGCTAGCCTGTACCTGCAGGCTAAATGGCTGAAACCTCTTTTACTTGTACCAGACTGGTTCAGTGGCATATTCTGTATTAGATGAGGGCACCAAAGAACATATTGTGGATTCAAGTACTAGCTATGAAACTTAGGTCACGCAAACATTCTGAACCCCAGTTTCCTTATTTGTGTAGGTTTTTAATTTTATTATATATTTTTTCTTTTTAGCGGGGGAGGTCTCACTATGTTGCCCAAGCTGGACTCAAACTCAGGGAGTCTCTGGGTTAGAGAATTCTGAAGGATGATAGTAACTCAGGGTCTTATAACTTGAAGGCTCTATCTTATCTATGGTCAGCAGATGTGAGATGAAGTTTTGTAAACTAAGCAGGTCCTACATGGCTTGTATGGGCTATTTTTAAAAGAATTGGACATGTTAAAATTTAATTTTGGTGCTAGAAGGTTTCTGGCTAATAGACTACAGTGAAGAAATAAACAACCTAGGAGCCAATTCACAGAAGCCATCTTTGGCTCTTTTATACCAGTTACCAAACCAGTCCAGTCTAAAACTGTGGGAGAGAATTCTTCAGTAAGATGAAAATGAATAATACTGCCATCCTTGACTGTACTGAACAAGGAGATTTGTATTGACAGAAGAGAGTATAAAATATTGATAATACATGGAAAAGCAAGTAACTAATAAAAACAAAAAATATATAAAAACATGACAAAGATTAACTTAAGAGAACATAAAATGTTGTACAGAAAAGTGGCCATGTCCCAGCTCTGAGTAATATTTAGATAGATAAGATGCTATAAATACTTGAATTTGATTTAATACAGGTTATGTTATATTATATTGGCAAGAGAAGGGTTGGAAAAAGACAAATGTATACCATAAAGACAAGGTAGGGGTGGGGGCGTGTGTGTATCTGAGAGAGGGCGAAAGATCATGTGTCGTAATGGAAAGTCAAGAGATAATGTCTACAAATGAAAAATCACCAAGTGGAAATATAAGCATTAGAGAGATGCAGGCAAAGAGAATATAGTCTAAGAATGTTGTTTTCTTTCACTATCATCCACCAAGAGAAAAATAATTTATTTTAATTTATTTTATAATATACTTTTTTTTTTTGAGACAGAGCCTCAAGCTGTCACCCTGGATAGAGTGCCGTCGCATCATAGCTCACAGCAACCTCTAATTCCTGGGCTCAAGTGAGTCTCCTGCCTCTGCCTCCCAAGTAGCTGGGACTACAGGCGCCTGTCACAACGCCTGGCCATTTTTTGGTTGCAGCCGTCATTGTTGTTTGGCAGGCTTGGGCTGGATTCGAACCCGCCAGCTCAGGTGTACGTGGGTGGCGCTTTAGCCCATTGAGCCACAGGCGCTGAGCCTTATGACATACTTATTTAGACGATTACCTACTGGTAATTAACATTTCTACATTTTTTTTAAAAGGCAGCTAATATAAGTTACAATATATATCAGGCTTGTAGAAAAAAGTTGAAACAAAGCCTTCTCTTTAGATTTCACAAATTCATCTAGATAAGAAAAGGAAGGAATATCCAATTTGTTCCTATCAGGCTTCTTGGAATTATCAAAATTTCTTTTCTGGCAAAGATGAATTTGGCTCATCATAGGAACAAGTTCTTTCTTCGAAGGCTGTTGCTAAACTCATTTCCCTTTGAAAAAGTAAATTCAAGGCATGATAGTACAAGAGGGAAGTTTTTGGTTTATAGAACATTTATTAAGTAATTGTGCTTAGTCTCTAAATTTCAATTTATTTAATGAACAGAAACTGGCTGGGTGTGGTGGCTATTACCTGTAATCCTAGCACTCTGGGAAGCCATGGCCAGTGGATTGCCTGAGCTCATGGGTTCGAGACCAGCCTGAGCCAAAGCGAGACCCCATCTCTAAAAATAGCCAGGCATTGTGGTGGGCACCTGTAGTCCCAGCTACTTGGGAGGCTGAGGCAAGAGGATTGTTTGAGCCCAAGAGTTTGAGGTTGCTGTGAGATATGACACCACAGTACTCTAACAGGGGCAACAAAGTAAGAGTCTGTCTCAAAAAAAAAAAAAAAAGAAAAAGAATAGAAACTATGCTGATTAAGTTTCACTCTGCCTAAATTTACCAGTACATCCATGAATTTCACCAGAAAAGGGACAATCTGATTATCTTAATTATTCTGTCATGAAACCTGCACTCTGCACTTAAAGGTGAGGACCAGGGGATGGAGGCCCCACAAGTTCTGTGCACAAGGACTCTCTTTGTGGGAGTTAAGACATATGAGAAAACAGTTTCCCCCTGAGATTAGGTCCTCACTTAATCTCAAATCACTCTCTCAATAAGCAATTGAAGGAAAGAGTGCTAACTGGAGAGTTTCTTTTGTTTAGTTAAATCTGAGAAGTGTGAGTGTTCCTGGGAACCCCCTTAAGATGTGTCATGGGTTAAGAATCCTGTGAATGTGAGTATTCACTATTAGAAGGCTCTGTGTGGGTTCAAATTTTCATAATCACTATCTCCTGATTCCTCACCACTATCTCCAGCTACTCTTTGGGAAGAGGGAATGTCTGCCCGCTTCCCAGGGTACTTAGTTGAGATCTGGTGGATGCACAATTGAAAGAACCCACAGCTTGGGATCAAAGCAGAAAGATACTCCTTTCCATGCGAGAATGACTCAAAGTACTTTCTTGATTGTTTGGGTCAAAATCAGAATGAGGGGGAAGAGGATCAGAGGCCTTTGCATTTCCAAGCAGACTTCTGCGTTCAGCTGCAAACCCAGAATAGGGCATCCAGACCCAGACAAGTGTACATGATGTGATTTCATTTACATGAATCATATGAAGTTCAAAAACAGGCAAAAATAGAGGTTACCTCTATAGAGGTAACAAAATTGTGAATACCTGGTTTGGGGGTGGGGGATTAGTGAACAGGATAGGGCAAGAGAGAAACGCTCTATATAGTGATTTAGGCAATGGTTACATGGGATTATACACAGGTCACTGAGATACATTTATGATTTGTGCTCTATCTTCTTTCTTTTTTTTTCAATGTAAGGCCTGGATAGCCTGGGGGAGGCCCCTTACTTGAATGCTTCTTCCACAGAGAGGATGCATGGCCTCTATACTCTAGGCTTGGCTGAGGGGAGGTGGGGTATGCTGAGCCCACCGATCCCCCAAACCAAGCCAGTTTTTTTTTTTTGAGACAGAGTCTCACTTGTTGCACTTGGTAGAATGCCATTGCATCATAGGTCATAGCAACCTCAAACTCTTGGATTTAAGCTATTCTCTTGCAGTAGCCTCCCAAGTAGTTGAAACTATAGGCATCTGGGGCGTGCCTGTGGCTCAGTGAGTAGGGTTCTGGCCCCAAATACTGAGGGTGGAGGGTTCAAATCCAGCCCCGGCCACACTGCAACAACAACAAAAAAATAGCCAGGCGTTGTGTGGGGCGCCTGTAGTCTCAGCTACTCAGGAAGCTAAGGCAGGAGAATCACCTGAGCCCAAGAGCTGCAGGTTGCTGTGAGCAGCGTGATGCCACAGCACTCTACCAAGGGCGATAAAGTGAGACTCTCTCTCTACAAACAAACAAACAAAAAAACCCTACAGGCATCTGCCACAATGCACAGTTATTTTTAGAGAAAGAGTCTCACTCTGGGTCAGGCTGGTTTCGAACCTATGAGCTCAGGTAATCTACCCGACTCGGTCTCCCAAAGTGCTGGGATTACAGGTGTGAGCCACTGCGCCCAGCCTATGTGTACTATATTCTATGTAAATTATACCTACCTCAATTTGAAAGAGCAATATGTAGGCAAAACCCAAAAGCATCAGCTAGGATTAGAATGGTTATTTCTAAGAACCAGAAAATGGGGTGGTGGTAGATTTTTGATAATAAGCACTATAGAAATTCTCTACTTTAAAATACAAGGGTTGTCTGGAAAGTATCCAGCCATGTAAGTCTCACATTACATGGCTGGATATGTTCCAGATAACCCTCATGTATATGAATTTGTAACTTTAATAAAAAAATAAAAAATTACAGGCTTTGGCTTTGGCCTGACTGGGATTCAAATGTCAGCTCCACCACTTACTATCTAGATAGTGGTAGCAAGTTATACTATCTCTCTTGCCCTTGGTTAGAATCAACCCTATCTTTTTTTTTTTATTATTTTTTGTAGAGATAGTGTCTCACTTTATCACCCTCGGTAGAGTGCTGTCGCATCACGAAGCTCACAGCAACCTCCAGTTCCTGGGCTTAGGCAATTCTCTTGCCTCAGCCTCCCGAGTAGCTGGGACTACAGGTGCCTGCCACAACGCCCAGCTATTTTTTTGTTGCAGTAAGGCCAGGGCCGGGTTTGAACCCATCACCTTCGGTGTACGGGGCCGGCGCCCTACTCACTGAGCCACAGGTGCTGTCCTCTGTTTTTTTTTTTTTTTGAGACGGTGTCTCAAGCTGTCATCCTTGGTAGGGTGCCATGATGTCACAGCTCATAGCAACCTCAACTCTTGGGCTTAGGCAATTCTCATGCCTCAGTCTCCCAAGTGGCTAGGACTACAGGCACCTGCCCACAACGCTCGGCTATTTTTTTGTTGTTGTTGCAGTTGTCATTGTTGTTTTAGCTGGCCCAGGACGGATTTGAACCCACCAACCTCGGTGTACGTGGCCAGTGCCCTACCCACTGAGCTATGGGTGCCACCAACCCGGTCTCTTTTAAAAACAGAAAAAACTAGCCAGGCGTTGTGGTGGGCTCCTGTAGTCCCAGCTACTGAGGAGGCTGAAGCAAGAGGATTGCTCAAGGCCAAAAGTTTGAGGTTGCTGTGAGCTATGACTCCACGACACTCTACTGAGGGCAACAAAATGAGACTGTCTCAAAAGAAAATAAAACATAACCTCTAAGGTTTTTTCAACATTAATATTGCATGGTTTCTTTTTCCCCCTGAAATTTCTATTCCTGTGAAGCTTTTCCCTGACCACCTCACAGCTCTAAACATGTTTGGTGAGGCACGTGATATTGTCAAACACTAACAGATGGCATGCTGCTTTACAGGAACAGGTTGGGGGAGACGCTATCTTCTCTCATCTCTCCAAATGTCAAGAGCCATGTGGCACAGAGTTAATGCTTCTCCCGTAAGACTGTCTTTCCAGGGCCACATGTACCTCAGCCTGCACTGGAATTGTTGTCTGTTAGGTTCAGGTAAATTCTAAGGCACCCCTTCTTTCCTGAGGTAAAATAAGAATTCACATGCAAGCCAAGAAACACAGCACTCCTAGCTGGAATAGGTGCTTACCTGCCCAAAGTGATGAGCCAAGATAATGTCCACTACATTTGTTGTCAAGCCTGAGATCTAAAAAGATAAAAACTGTGTCAAGTAGTAATCATACATAAAAATTTACCAAGTTTTCCACTTTATTTTACACATATTATCCCTCAAAAAAACAAACAAATTGGCTCGGCACCTGTGGCTCAACGGGCTAAGGCGCCAGCCACGTACACCTGAGCTGGCGGGTTCAAATCCAGCCCGGGCCCGCCAAACAACAATGACTGCTGCAACCAAAAAATGGCCAGGCATTGTAGCGGGCGCCTATAGTCTCAACTACTTGGGAGGTGGAGGCAGGAGACTCGCTTGGGCCCAGGAATTGGAGGTTGCTGTGAGCTTTGATGCCACAGCACTCTATCCAGGGTGACAGCTTGAAGCTCTGTTTCAAAAAACAAACAAACAAACAAACAAAAAACCCTCCATATTCAGCATCATACATTTTCATGAGATGGTACTTTCAAAGAAACTCTCAGTAAGTCAGAAAAAACCTAAAAGTCTCAAGGCCAGGCGTGGTGGCTCACAACTGTAATCCTAGCACTCTGGGAGGCTGAGGCAGGTGGATTGCCTGAGCTCACGGGTTTGAGACCAGCCTGAGCAAAAGCGAGACCTCATCTCTAAAAATAGCCGGGAGTTGTGGTGGGCATCTGTAATCCCAGCTACTCAGGAGGCTGAGATAAGAGAATTGCTTAAACCCAGAGTTTGAGGTTGCTGTGAGGTATGACACCAAGGCAGTCTACTGAGGGCCACAAAGTGAGACTCTGTCTCAAAAAAACTCCCCCAAACGGCTTGGCGCCTGTGGCTCAACAGGCTAAGGCGCCAGCCATGTACACCTGAGCTGGTGGGTTCGAATCCAGCCCGGGCCCGCCAAACAACAATGATAGCTGCAACCGAGAAATGGCCAGGCATTGTGGCGGGCGCCTGTGGTTCCAGCTACTTGGGAGGCAGAGGCAGGAGACTCACTTAAGCCCAGGAACTGGAGGTTGCTGTGAGCTGTGATGCCACAGCACTCTATCCAGGGTGATAGCTTGAGACTCTGTCTCAAAAAAAAAAAAACTCCCCCAAACAAACAAAAAAACCCTGAAAGTCTCCCTTCCAAGATAACAACAGAGCCTGAAATAGTGGAAGAAATTCTGGCCATCCCTTTGAAAACTCAAAACTTAAAACTCTTGGCTGTTTGCTACTTATTTCCTGTCTGTAATTCTGCATTTACACTGGATTTATGGCTAATAAGGGCTGACTTATAATCACTACTAAGGTGCCAAGAGACAAAAACAATTTTTTTCTTTCTTCCAGTTTTTGCTACCTTCATTTCAGGGAGTGGGAGGAAATAGCTCTGTTTACAGAATGTTCTTGCGTTGGAACATTTTCCTCCTAATTCTCCCCATTTCAAAATGTTGCATCTTGGTCTAATAAATGCAGCAATCTGCGTAAATGTACAGACTGTGAAATCTATTTTCAGAAAAATTTCCAACTCAAATTTTGTTGTTGATTCCCTGTAAGGCTTCTTCCCTGGTTTTATAATGAATTTCTACTGCTGACTTGGATAAGAGGTGAGGTACTGAGCTGGGGTGAGAATGGGGAAGAGGAGGTGAGAGAAATAAATATGGATATAGATGGAACAGTACCACATACTCCAGTCAGATTAAGAGGAAAGAAGTCCTGAAGTCTTCACATGAGTTATTAGGTTAGAAATTAAATTAAAATTATCTTAATAAGTTACAGATAATTAGAATTAATACTCAATCTCATTTCATGCTTAATCTTCATAAATGCTCATGAATCTGAAATTTTATAAGAATTTAATTAAGGTGTTACTTGTGATGGAGAGTGTTGAGGTGTTAATGTATCCACATACCAGATAAGAATTAGGACAAAAGGGGCGGCACCTGTGACTCAAAGGAGTAGGGTGCCAGTCTCATATGCCGGAGGTAGTGGGTTCAAACTCAGCCCCGGACAAAAAAAAAAAAAAAAAGAATTAGGACAAAAAAATTTTTTTCCACATAATTTTTAATGTGTTATTGGCCCTTAGGCTGTTTCCATCTTTTTTGCCTCATACCATGCTTTAATGAAAATCCTGGTTCTCCAACTTACTAAGTTATATGACCTTAAGCAAATGACTTAATTTTTCCATGGGATAATAATGGTACCAATTTACTAGGTAGTTCTGAGAATGAAAAGTTTGTTTATTTCTTTTTTTCACTTCGCCACCCCCCTACAGTAGAGTGCTGTAGCAGCATAGCTCACAGCAACCTCAAACTCTTGTGCTCAAGCAATTCTCTTGCATCAGCCTCCCAAGTAGCTGAGACTACAGGCGCCTGCCACAATACCCGACTATTTTTAGAGATGAGGTCTCACTCTGGCTCAGACTGCTCTTGAACTCATGAGCTCAGGCAATCTACCTGCCTCGGCCTCCAAGAGTGCTTGGATTACAGGTGTGGGCTACCATTCCTGGCCTAGGATAATTAAAAAAAAATCTAACATACCTGGGTGGCGCCTGTGGCTCAGTGAGTAGGGTGCCAGCCCCATACCGAGGGTGGCAGGTTCAAACCCAACCCCGGACAAATTGCAACAAAAAATAGCCGGGCGTTGTGACGGGTGCCTGTGGTCCCAGCTACTCGGGAGGATGAGGCAAGAGAATTACCTAAGCCCAAGAGCTGGAGGTTGCTGTGAGCTGTGATGGCCTAGGGTGACAAAGTGAGACTCTGTCTCTAAAAAACAAACAAACAGACAAAAAATAAAATCTAACATACCTGTATAGTGCTTACCATGTGCTAGGCACTGTTCTTAAATCTGTTATGCAGTTTGGGGCCGGGCGTGGTGGCTCATGCCTGTTATTCTAGCACTCTGGGAGGCTGAGGTGGTAGACTACCTGGGTGCACAGGTTTGAGACCTGCCTGAGCCAAGAGAATCACTTGAGCCCAAGAGTTTGAGGTTGCTGTGTAGTATGATGCCATGGCACTCTACTGAGGGCAACAAAATGAGTCTCAAAAAAGAAAAAAAGAATTATCCTTCTATTTAAATCTTTGTTAAGTATCACTAACTATCCTTCAAATTAAGTTATTAGATGTCAAATTATTAGCTCTTATGGTTTTAGAATCAACAAAGATTCTTAATATATGTGAAGAGTTGAGTGGTAGTTTTTGGAGACTATGTCCTCCAGTGATACATTAGAACAAACATGGCAACTTAAAAGTATTTTGAAGTAGATATTTGTTTACAAATGAGGCATAATACATCAGGCAATAAAGTCGTAAGTTATTTTTCTCTCTAACCTTAACCTAAAATCCCAATTTTAGATTAAAACTACATACAAATGACATTTGTACTTCAGCAAGATAATGTTCCAAACTACTTTCTTTCTAACCTAAAAACAGTGAATTATATTTAGAATAGATTACCTCAATATAAATGGGATATAATACACGTGTGTGCGTGTGTGTGTGTGTGTGTGTGTGTACTGGGAAGTTGTATATATATGGTTTTAGAATCGTATATAGTTAGACGGAGTCTCACTCTGTTTCCCTAGGCTAGAGTATCATGGCATTATCATAGCTCAACGCAAGCTCAAAATCCCAGGCTTAAGCAATCTCCCTGGCTCAGCCTCCCGAGTACCTGGGACTATAAGCACACATGATGCCTGACTTGTTTTTTTACTTTCAGTAGAGATGGGGTCTCATCCTTGCTTAGGTTGGTCTTAAACTCAGGAGCTCCAACAACCCACCTACCTTAGCCTTGCAGAGTGCTAGGATTACAATCATGAGCCGCCTCGCTCGACCTAAATGGGATATAACATAGTGCCTTTTTTCTTTTTTGAGACAGAGCCTCAAGCTGTCCCCCTGGATAGAGTGCTGTGACATCATAGCTCACAGCAACCTCCAATTCCTGGGCTCAAGCGAGTCTCCTGCCTCCGCCTCCCAAGTAGCTAGGACTACAGGCGCCGGCCACAACGCCCAGCCATTTTTTGGTTGCAGCCATCATTGTTGTTTGGCGGGGCCCAGGCTGGATTCGAACCCTCCAGCTCAGGTGTACGTGGCTGGCGCCCTAGCCCGTTGAGCCACAGGCACCGAGCCAGTGCCTTTTTTCTTATTTCCTCTTTTTACTTTGGTTGGGTATTGGGATTGTTTATTTGTAAACTCTTTAGCATTCCCCTTTAGTTTCCTATCTCCCTTTATAGATTTTAGAGGTTAAATTCTTTCATTTTCCAGTTAGCATAATCCACATGTCTTTGGGAACAGTAGCACAGATAAGTTATTTGAGTTCATTAAAAAGAGTGATTCAGGGCAGCTCCTGTGGCTCAGCGAGTAGGGTGCTGGCCCCATATACCCAGGGTGGAGGGTTCAAACCCTGCCTCAGCCAAACTGCAACAATAAATAAATAAATTAATTAAAAAAAAAAAAAGAATGATTCATTCATTCATTTCATCAAGAGAGTGAAAATGCAAACTGCAAACTAAAAGATGATATCTGAGATACATGTAAGCCAGTAAAGGACTCTCATGAAGAGTATTTTTATTTTTATTTTTTTTGAGACAGAGTCTCACTTTGTTTCCCGCTGTAGAGTACTATAGCATAATAGCTTACAACAACCTCAAATTCCTGGGTTCAAGTGATCCTCTTGTCTCAGCCTCTCAAGTAGCTGAGACTATAGGCGCCCGCATAATGCCAGGCTATTTTTTTTTTTTTTTTGAGACAGAGCCTCAAGCTGTCACCCTGGATAGAGTGCCATTGCATCATAGCTCACAGCAACCTCCAATTCCTGGGCTCAAGCGAGTCTCCTGCCTCCATCTCCCAAGTAGCTGGGAC
The DNA here is from genome assembly GCA_963573935.1 of Arctocebus calabarensis. NCBI lineage: Eukaryota > Metazoa > Chordata > Mammalia > Primates > Lorisidae > Arctocebus > Arctocebus calabarensis. The sequence continues at coordinate 15,256 of CAUYON010160677.1, forward strand.
CACAGGTGCCTGCCACAATGCCCGGCCATTTTTTGGTTGCAGCTGTCATTGTTGTTTGGCGGGCCCAGACTGGATTTGAACCCGCCAGCTCAGGTGTACGTGGCTGGCGCCTTAGCCCGTTGAGTCATAGGCGCCGAGCCGACACCCAGCTATTTTTAGAGATTGGGTCTAACTCTTGCTCAGGCTGGTCTTGAACCTGTGAGCTCAGGCAATCCACCCACCTTGGCCTCCCAGAGTGCTAGGATTACAGATGTGAGCCATTGCACCAGGCCTAGAGTATTTTTAAAAGGGAAGGAATATGAGGGCAAAAGACATTAACAGGCACTTTACAAGAAGATATGCAAATAGAGGTGCTTGACACCATTACCCCTCAGGAAATGCAAACTAAAACCTAGCTTATTTAACCTATAAGCATAGCTTAAAATTTTCAAAATGGTATAATTAAAAATTATTATTTTAATAACTAAAGCTATTTCTACCATATAGAAACAAATATTACAAATAAAACTGCTCATCTTTCACAAAATAAAAAGGACCGACTATGAAATGTTGATGAGGATATGGAACAACTGGAACTTTCATGCATTGCTGGTGTATAAACTGGCCAAATACTTTGGGAAATTGTTGGCAATATCTACTGAAGCTAAACATACAACAACCATATGACTCAGGTATTTCAGTTCTAGGTATAAACTCAAGAGAATAAATGTGTAAGTCTACTGAAAAGAATGTGTCTAGCAGCTTTATTCTTAAGATCCAAATAACGGAAACAACTCATTCTGTGTATTGACATAATAGACACTAAACAGCAATTAAAGAGAACTAGTGCTACACAGAACATGCTCACAGGCACAATGATGAAGCTAGACACAAAGGAATATGCGTTCTATAATTCCTATTTAAGAAAAAGGTAAACCTGTTTAAAAATAGAAATATTCAATACAGGGTAGCCATAAAGTTTGTGTGCCATTTACTATTTGAAGTGCACAACTATTTTTTTTTTGTAGAGACAGATTCTCACTTTATTGCCCTTGGCAGAATGCTGTGGCGTCACACAGCTCACAGCAAATTCCAACTCCTGGGCTTAGGTGATTCTCTTGCCTCAGCCTCTCAAGTAGCTGGGACTACAGGTGCCCACCACAAACGCCCGGCTATTTTTTTGTTTTGCAGTTCGGCGAGGCTGGGTTTGAACCCACCACCTTCGGTATATGGTGCACTACTCCCTGAAGCCACAGGTGCTGCCCAAAACTGCACAACTATTTAAAAGGCACGAGAACTTTATGGTCACCCTGTACATTGATTGGGTCTTCATTCTTCAAGCTATATACTGAAGACTTTTTTTTTTTTTTGAGACAGAGCCTCAAACTGTCACCTTGGATAAACGGCCTTGGCATCACAGCTCACAGCAACCTCCAATTCTTGGGCTCAAGTGAGTCTCTTGCCTCCGCCTCCCAAGTAGCTGGGACTACAGGCACCTGCCACAACGCCCAGCCATTTTTTGGTTGCAGCCATCATTGTTGTTTGGCAGGCCCGGGCTGGATTCGAACCCGCCAGCTCAGGTGCACGTGGCTGGCTCCTTAACCCGTTGAGCCACAGGCGCCAAACCTATACTGAAGACTTTTTGCTCTTAACTGTACATACATGTATTCCTTGATGAAATATAGACAAGCTGTTTTTAGATGTGTGGTTTGGTACTTACTTTGGAAGCTGCCCAGTCAATCCAGCCTTTAGCACAAGGGTCAACGTTAATGAGCACAAGGCCTTCCACAAGCTCTGGGTGACTGAGCTGAGACAAAGACAACAGTATTTAAGTTCTATTTCCACAGTTCTTCTAAACAGCTGAAACATGGTTAATCAATACTTTTTTTTTTTTTGAGACAGAGCCTCAAGCTGTCACCCAGGATAGAGTGCTATGGCATCACAGCTCACAGCAACCTCCAATTCCTCGGCTCAAGTGAGTCTCCTACCTCTGCCTCCCAAGTAGTTGGGACTATAGGTGCCTGCCACAACGCCCGGCCATTTTTTGGTTGCAGCTGTCATTGTTGTTTGGCAGGCCTGGGTTGGATTTGAACCCGCCAGCTCAGGTGTATGTGGCTGGTGCCTTAGCCTGTTGAGCCACAGGTGCCGAGCCGGTTAATCAATTCTTACTATGCTTTAATGCCGCACATGTGCAAGTAAGACTATAGAGGGGTGGCTAAGGAATATATGTGGAACAATAGCTCTTGAAGTCTGACTTAGCATCTGGAAATAAGTTGTTAAATTTTTATCAAAATGATCTTCCCTTGCAAGGATGTATAGAGAAGACAAGTTTTTGTATTTCTACCATGGAGGAAAGCATTTAGTCTGTCAGCACTTGTTCAACTCACAGTGGATCTTCCCTACTAGGAAAGTGCTCTTGGAACTATTTGGCATGAGGGGCTGCTCAGGCTTAGAATGGATGTTTAACATTCATGTATCTTTGTTTCCAATAAGGGCTTCTAAAGTTTTTTTTTTTCTGAAACCACCTGAATATGTAATACCATCCTCAGAAGACATACTACCTAGCAGGCATTTCAAAGAAATCTTCTCTAACAGGAACATCTCCATGTAAATTAAAAACTTTATTTATTTATTTTTTGAGACAAAGTCTCACTTTGTTGCCCTTGGTAGAGTGCCATGGCGTCACAGCTCACAGCAACCTTAGCCTGTTGAGCCACAGGCGCCGAGCCAGCTCTTGGGCTTAGGCGATTCTCTTGCCACAGTCTCCCAAGTAGCTAGGACTACAGGGGCCCACCATAATGCCCAGCTATTATTATTTTTTTTTTTTTTTGAGACAGCGCCTCAAGCTGTCACCCTGGGTAGAATGCTGTGGCATCACAGCTCATAGTAACCTCCAGCTTCTGGACTCAAAGATTCTCCTGTCTCCACCTCCCAAGTAGCTGGGATTATAGATGCCCGCCACAACGCCCGGCTATTTTTTGGTTGCAGTCACGTGTATGTGGCTGGTGCCTTAGCCGCTTGAGCCATAGGCACCAAGCTGTGGCTATTTTTTTGTTGCAGTTTGGTGGGGTCTGGGTTTGAACCCACCACCTTCAGTACTTGGGGCCAGTGCCCTACTCACTGAGCCACAGGCGCTGTCCTAAATTTAAAACTTTTGCTGACATTTTCTGTATTACACTGATTTTGCTCACTATTGAAAATCTAATAAGCAGGCTAAGGTGCTAGCCACATACACGTGAGCTGGCGGGTTCGAATCCAGCCCGGGCCCGCCAAACAACAATGATGGCTGCAACCAAAAAATAACTGGGCGTTGTGGCGAATGCCTGTGGTCCCAGCTACTTAGGAGGCGGAGGCAGGAGAATCGCTTGAGCCCAAAAGTTGGAGGTTGCTGTGAGCTGTGATGCCACAGCATTCTACCCAGGGTGATAGCTTGAGGCTCTGTCTCAAAAAAAATAAAGAAAATCTAATAAGCAGAGGAATTATAAAATGCAGAAAATAAAATCTCACATTACCCCACCACACATCAATCACTGCTAATATTTTAGAACACTTCCGGCTTAGTGCCCATAACACAGTGGTTGTGGCGCCAAGCCATATACACTGAGGTTGGTGGGTTTGAACCCAGCCGAGGTCTGCTAAACAACAATGACAAGTGCAACAAAAAAATAGCCAGGCATTGTGGTAGACAGCTGTAGTCCCAGCTACTTGGGAGGCTGAGGCAAGAGAACTGCATAAGCCCAAGAGTTGGAGGTTGCTGTGAGCTATGACGCCATAGCACTCTACCAGGGTAACAGCTTGAGACTATGTCTCAAAAAAAAAAAAAAAATTGTAGAACATTTTCTTCTAATCCTTTCCTCTGACTATGGCAAACTTTATGTGAATTTGTATTCCAACTTTTTGGTTAATGTTATATGTACATACAAACTAAGTATCTTTTTTTTTTTTGGCCGGGGCTGGGTTTGAACCCACCACCTCCAGCATATGGGGCTAGCGCCCTACTCCTTTGAGCCACAGGCGCCAGCCCTGTTTGTTTGTTTGTTTTTCTAAATAAGTCTGTCTACTAAGTCCAAACAAACCAAGTATCATCATAAACTTTTCTTTTTTTTTTTTTTTTGAGACAGAGTCTTATTATGTTGCCCCTGGTAGAGTGCCATGGTGTCATAGCTCACAGAAACCTCCAACTCTTGGGCTTAATTAAGTGATTCTCTTGCCTCAGCCTCTCAAGTAGTTGGGACTACAGGCACCCGCCACAATGTCCGGCTATTTTTTGTTGCAGTTGTCATAGTTGTTCAGCTGGCACAGGCTGGTTTCAAACACGCCACCCTCAGTGTATATGACTGATGCTATAACCACTGTGCTACAGGGGCCAAGACTAAACTTTTCTTTTTTTAAATTTTATTTTAATTTTTTTATTAAATAACAGCTGTATACATTAGTGCAATCATGGGGTACGTGTGCGGGCTTCATATACAATCTGAAATATTTTCATCCAACTGTTTGACATAACCTTCATGGGATTTTCTTGTTTATTATGTGAAAACATGTGTTCTGCATTTAGTAGGTTTTACCTGTCCCTTCTAAGATGCACCATAAGTGTGATCCCACCATTTACCCTCTCTCCACTCACCCTCCCCCTCTCCTTCTCTCTTACCCCTTTCCCCTTCTTCTTGTGCTATAATTGGGTTATAGTCCTTCATATGAAAGCTATAAATTAGCTTCATAGTAGGGCTGTATACATTGGATACTTTTTCTTCCATTCTTGAGATACTTTGCTAAGAAGAATGTGTTCTAGCTCCATCCATGTAAACATGAAAGAGGTAAAGTCACCATCTTTCTTTAAGGCTGCATAATATTCCATGGTATACATGTACCACAATTTATTAACTAAACTTTTCCTAAACTTAATTTTAATGGCTATACAAAATTGTGTCATAAGCAGCATGTAAGCCTTACTTTCAGTTGACAATGTACTTCCCTCATTTGTGGTTTTTCAGGTACTATAAGGACAAAGCAAGGCCCTATCTGAAGAAGACAAAATTTACAGGAAATCTGGGTAGAGGGAGGGCAATTAGTGGGAACACACCTACGGTGCATCTTAGCAGGGTACTGGCGAAACTTATTAAAGGTAGAGTATTAATGTCTTTATATAGTGATCAAGGAAATGCCATGAAGGATATCTGTAACAGTA
>CAUYON010160678.1:0-51393 GCA_963573935.1 Arctocebus calabarensis
TTTCAGATTCCATATAAAATGAAGTATTATTTTTTCAAGATCTTTAAAATATGACAATGGAGCTTTGATAGGAATTGCATTAAAATTATATATTGTTTTGGTAGTATAGATATTTTTAAAATGTTGATTCTTCCCAGCCATGAGCAGGGAAGATTTTTCCATTTGTTAACATTGTCAGCTATTTCTTTTCTTAAAGTTTTATAGTTCTCTTTATAGAGATCTTTCACATCCTTTGTTAGGTAAACTCCCAAATATTTCATCTTCTTTGGTACTACTGTGAAAGGAATAGAGTCCTTGACTGTTTTTTCTGCTTAGCTATTGTTGGTATATATAAAGGCTACAGATTTATGGGTGTTGATACTGTAGACTGAGACATTGCTGTATTCCTTGATCACTTCTAAAAGTTTTGTAGTAGAATCTCTGGTGTATTCCAGATATACAATCATATCATCTGTGAAGAGTGAAAGTTTGATCTCTTCTGACCCTATATGGATACCCTTGATCGCCTTTTCTTCCCTGATTGCAATGACTAAAATTTCCGTTCTGATGTTGAGAGCAATGGAGACAATGGTCAACCTTGCTTGGTTCCTAATCTAAGTGAAAATGAATTCTATTTAACTCCATTCAATATGATATTGGCTGTGGGTTTGCTAGAGATGGCCTCTATTAGTTTAAGAAATGTCCCTTCTATACCAATTTTTTTTGAGTGTTCTGATCATGAAAGGATGCTGGATATTGTCAAAAGCTTTTTCTGCATCAATTGAGAGAATCATATGGTCTTTATTTTTTAATTTGTTTATGTGCTAAATTACATTCATAGATTTATGTATATTGAACCAGCCTTGAGACCCTGGGATAAAGCCTACTTATTTTAAGGTGTGTAATTTGTCTGATCTGTTGTTAGATTCTTTTGGTTAGTATCTTGTTAAATATTTTTGCATCAATATTCATTAGTGATATTGGTCTATAGTTTTCTTTTCTTGTTGGGTCTCTCCCTGATTTAGGGATCAAGGTGATGTTTGCTTCATAGAATGTGTTGGGTAGTACTCCTTCTTTTTCTATATTTTGGAAGGGGTTTAGTAATATATGTACTGGTTCTTCTTTAAAGGTTTGGTAGAATTCTGACATGAAGCCATCTGGTCCCAGGCTTTTCTTTTTAGGGAGAATTTTTATATTTGATGCTATTTCAGAACTTGATATAGACTTGTTCAAGGTTTCCACTACATTCTGGCTGAGTGTTGGTAGGTGGCATGCTTCCAAATATTGGTCAATTTCCTTCAGATTTTCATATTTCTGAGAGTAAAGTTTCTTGTAATATTTGTTAAAGATTTTTTGAATTTCTGAGGGGTCTGTTGTTATTTTGTCTTTACCATTTCTGATTGATGAAATTAGAGATTTTACTCTTTTTTTCCTGATAAGGTTAGCAAAAGATTTATCTATTTTATTACTTTTTCAAAGGACCAACTTTTTGATTTATTGATCTGTTGTATAATTCTTTTGTTTTCAATTTTATTTAATTATGCTTTAATTTTGGTCATTTCTTTTTTTCTGTTCAGTTTGGGATTGGAATATTCTTCCTTCTCCAGTTACTTAAGATGTCCCATTAAGCTGTTAACTTCCTCTCTTTCCATTTTCTTGAGGAAGGCTTGCAGTGCTATAAATTTCCCTCTTAGGACTGCCTTTGCCATATCCCAGAGGTTTGGTTAATTCATGTCTTCATTGTCATTTTGTTCCAAAAATTTGGTAATTTCCTTTTTAATCTCATCTATGACCCATCTATTCTTCAGCATAAGGTTGTTTAATTTCTATGTTGTTGTATGAGTATGCAGATTCCTGTTGTTATTGAGTTCAATTTTTATTTCATGAGGGTCAGAGAAGATGCAAGGAATAATTTCTATTCTTTTAAATTTACTGAGATTAGACTTGTGACCTAAGATGTGATCAATTTTGGAGTATGTTCCATGGAGTGATGAGAAGAATGTGTATTCAATTTTATTAGGATGAAATGTTCTGTAGATATCTGTTACATCCAGTTGTTGAATGGTTAAGTTTAAATCTAAAATTTCTTTACTTAGCTTCTTTTTAGAGGATCTATCCAACACTGTTAAAGGAGTATTAAAAGCTCCAACTAATATGGAGCTGGAGGAAATCAAGTTGCTCACGTCTATTAGAGTTTTCATTATAAATTGAGGTGCATTCTGATTGGGTGCATAAATATTAATAGTTGAAATCTCATCATATTGAGTAGTACCTTTAACAAATATGAAATGTCCATCTTTGTCCTTCTTTACTTTGTTTGGTTTAAAGCCTATTGTATCTGCAAATAAGATTGCAACACCTGATTTTTTCTGTTTTCCATTCACCTAGAATATAGAATATCATATTATATTATGACTATATATATCATATTTCACCTAGAATATAGAATATCATATTTATTATGATTATACATATATCATATTTTGCCTAGAATATAGAATATCATGCCTTCACCTTGAGTCTAAATTTTTCTTTTAAGGTAAGATGAGATTCTTGTATGCAGCAGATATCTGGCCTGAGTTTTTGTGACCAGTCAGCCAACCTATGCCTCTCTAGAGGACAATTTAAACCATTCACATTATTTGAAAACAATGATGAATCTTTACAAAGTCCAGTGGACATTTTTAATCCTTTCATCACTTTGGAAGTTGAAATTTCATAAAAAGTTTCTGGGTGAATTTACTTTTGTGGTGGAGGATTACACTGGTCATTATGGAGGATAGGTTTAGTTATAAAGCTGATTTAGTTATAGCAAATTTCTTCAACATGTGGATGTCATTAAATTATTTAATTTTTCTATCATAAATGAAACTCAGTTTAGCTGGGTACAGGATCCTGGGTTGAAGGTTCTTTTGTTTTAGGAGATTAAAAGTTGATGACCATTCTCTTCTAGTTTGAAAGGTTTGATCAGAGAGATCTGCAGGTATTCTAATATTCTTCCCCTTGTAGGTAATGGATTTCTTCTGTCTGGCTGCTTTCAGAATTTTCTCCTTCATACTAACTTTAGTGAAGTTAATTATAGTGTTCCTAGGGGATGTCTTATTCAGGTTGAGTCATGCTGGGGCTCTCAAGCTGTCTGTTATCTGAATTTCAGAATCTCTTGGCATGTCTGGAAAGTTCTCTTTCATAATCTCATAAAGAAGAGACTCTGTGCCTTGTGACACCACTTCATCATTTTCAGGTATCCCTATAAGGCAAATATTGTTTTTCTTTGAGTTATCCCAGAGCTATCTGAGAGAATGATCTGTTTTTGCCTTCCATTTCTCTTCCTCTTTGGAAGTTTGGGAGCATTCAAAAGCTCTGTCTTCCATGTCAGAAATCCTTTCTTCTGCTTGCTCCATTCTGTTACTGAGGGATTTTACTGTATTTTTCAGATCTTTGAAGGCTACAACTTCTTGTCTCAATGTGTCAAACTCTTTGATCATTTTGTCTTTGAATTCATTCAATTCTTGAGACATCTTTTGTGTCCTCTTTTGGATTACTGCCTGAAATTCTAATTCCATCTTTTCCTCCATTCTGCTGATCTTATTTACTATCCAGACTCTGAATTTGATTTCTAACATCTCAGCCATTTCCTTATGTAGGGGGTCTTGTGCTGTATCTACCTTGTCATTCCTTGGGGACGTTGATCTACTCTGATTATTCATATTGTCAGAGTTTTTCTGTTGATTCTGCCTCATGATTATTTTTCACTGTTGCCTGTGACCATCCTCAGAGTTGGGAGGTGTCTCTCCCAGTCAGAAGCCGGCAGGATCACTCTGTTGATGCTGGATCTTTGTAGGGAGTGACCCTGTGTAGCTCCTCTGGGACTGCCCTACCCAGGGAGTTCTGGCTGCAGAAGCAGCTCCAGAGTGTGGCACACCCAGATCAAGTACCAGGGCATGGAATGGGACAGCCGGTAGCCTTTGCAAAGGGAGCCCATGCCTCCAGCAGTCTCTGACTGGGAAGAGGGCTCTGGAGGGAAGGCTGCCAGGCCTGGGGAATTGATCAGAGCCAGAAGGGGTCTCAGAGGGCCACAGGCCGATGCCGGTTGGGGTACAGATTGGCTCCTGCGAGAATCTCGGCGGACTTCCTGGCCACTGTTGGCAGTGGGCCAAGGCCCTGTGGAGTGTCAGTCAGGTCCTGTGGGAGTCCCTGGGCAGTTCCTGGCAGCTGCCTGTGGCGGGCAAAGTCCCAGCAAGGTGCCAATTGGGGCTGCGGGGGATTCCTGGCGTAGTGGAGTTCCTGGCAGCTGTGGGTGGCAGGCCTGGGGCAGGGCACAGATCAATGGGCCAAGGCTGGGCAGAGCACAAATTGGGAGGGAGTCCTGACGGAGTTCCTGGCTACTGGTGGTGGCAGGACAAGGCCCCGCAGGATGCCAATTATGCAGGGGTACCAGTGGAGTGGAGTTCCTGAACTCTCTGAGTGGCAGGCCTGGGGCATGGATAAGAGGCAGGCGAGACCTGGCAGGCAGCAGGCCAAGGCTGCACAGGGCACAGATAGGCACTGGGCGGGAGTCCTGGCAGACTTTCTGGTCACTGCTGGTGGTGGGCCAAGGCCCAGTGGGGTGCCAATCAGGGCCATGGTGGGGGGGTCCTAGTGGAGTGGAGTTTCTGGCCGCTGGGGGCAGGGGGTGCCTATGACACAGATCAGGCTGGGAGGGGCACAGATCAGCACGAAGGCGTTCAGGTGGACTTCCTGGCCACTGCTGTCGGTAGCCCAAGGCCCAGCGGGGTGCCAATTGGGCCATGCTGGGGTCTCGGTAGAGTTCCTGGCCTGGGGGTTGGTGGGGGCACGGTGGGGCCCCGGAGTCTCTTACTTGGCAGGCCCCCTGGTCCAGCAGATAGGGAGGGTGGGTGCTGCTCAAGTCCTCTTCCCTCAGTTTCAGCATCGGTCAGGCTTCTGGTTTGTCAGGTAAGGGGGGTAGTGTGTCCCAGAAGTTCAGAATGGTGGAAAAGTTTTGTTCAGTTTTTCTGCCTGAAGCTTGGTTTCTTGAAGTCACTGCTTGCCTCAGAGATGACCTGCAGTTATCACTTCTCTCTCTTTCAGCTGACTCCCAGTCTTCAGCTCAATTGGGCATTTTCTGGAGGTTATCTTTCCTTTTGGACAAGAGCCTCTGTCAGAAGCTCCTTCTAGTTGGCCATCTTGCCCCTCCCCCAAATAAAGACATTTTAACAAGAAAAAAGAGGTAGGAAGTTCATCGAATCAGAATAAAGGATAATCTTTTAAATTATTAATTTAGTACTATACTAAAAGCAAATGAGATTTTGATTATCCTCACAAAACTGCAAACCAGTGAAAACATCAAAAACCCAAAGTGTTGTTTTCCCTATTCAGGGAAATCCTCAACTATGATCTTATGAATAATCCTGGATGAAGATCTAACTGCATCCATAAAATGCATCTAAAGTCTATGTGTAGGGTGGTGCCTGTGGTTCAAGGGAGTAGGGTGCAAGCTCCATATGCCAGAGGTGGTGGGGTTCAGGCCCAACCCTGGCCCCAAACTGCAAAAATAATAATAATAATAACATAAATAAATAAATAAAGTCTACATGTAGTAGTTTTGTTATGGAATTTTTTAAGGGTAAGTTTGCTCACTTCTCTCCCTGAATTCTCTCTTATGGAGCCATGATGGGACATACCACTGGGTTTTGGATTTCACAGCACCAGATATCATCTTTGATATAGATGTCTTCCAGCACTTATCTAATACAGTTAGTGTAGAAATAGTATCTTTTATGTATTTTCTAGATGAGTAGAATTTCTGAGCTTATTGCACATCCAAGGGCAAGAAAGTCCCTGAAAATATTTAAGGTTCAAAAATAAATATGGAAACCTTTGTAGTAAGATTAGGAAGTTTAAATACTTACATGAATGGGATGATAAAATGAACATAGAAAATTGAAAAACATGCAAGTTCAATTGTTAAAAAATTATTGTGGCAACCAAGAAGAAAATCTAGGAGCCAAAGCCAGGCCTTCCAGGTACTATGCCTATTCTACAGGTTCTTTCCACCTTAGTCACATGGGATGGCTTTGTTCTTTTAATTTTTTTTAATTTTTTTTATTTTTTCTTTTCAAAGCTAGCCTCTGTTCTCTGAAGCCTTTTCAAATATGGCAACCTTTGGCGATTATTTTTTCCTCGTATGAATTCATGCTCCTTCTCTACTTCCCCATATCAAGAATCTAAGCTTATTATGAATGCAAGGAGGACTAAATAATAGACCTTTTCTCTTCCTGTCTTCATTTCCATGTTTACCTTGCAAGATATTTCTACTCTTATCCTCCATATTGAGAAAATCCTACTCATTCATTCCTCACAGTCAGATAAGCACAGTTGCTTTCTTCTCTTTTACACCTGCTTGGACTTGGACTTTCTTCTCTTCTACCCCAATTAATTACTACCTTCTCCAACTCCCCATGTGAATTTTTTTTCATTGAGTAAAAATAGTAATTATATGGCTCGTCGCCTGTGGCTCAGCGGGCTAAGGTGCCAGCCATCACCTGAGCTGGTGGGTTTGAATCCAGCCCAGGTCCACCAAACAACAATGATGGCTGCAACCAAAAAATGGCCGGGCATTGTGGTGGGTGCCTGCTGTCCCAGCTACTTGGGAGGTGGAGGCAAGAGTCTCGCTTGAGCCCAGGAATTGGAGGTTGCTGTGAGCTGTGATGCCATAGCACTCTATCCAGGGTGACAGTTTGAGGCTCTGTCTCAAAAAAAAAAATAGCAATTATATATCTATGAAATTATTGAGATTAAAACTCAAATAGGCCACTAATACTGCCTAACATCCTCTTAGGTTGCGCTATCCAGTCCATAATGGATACCTAGTGAAAGATGATGGTACAGAGGTGTAGAAGAGCCACTATACCTCTTCCCCTTCAAACCTCTGGAGCAATTTTTCTTCTCCTAGTATTTACCACCTGTTCTTACCTCTTAGTTTAAAGACAGAGAATACCAAGGGAGAATTCCCAAATATTTAATATTTCCCTAATATTAAATGCACAAAACAAACTATTCCTATTCTCCTGCCTTCTTGTTACAGTGGAGGACGTAACTCTTCTCCATTTAAAATACATCCATTTGAATGCCTTCATTTTTCACCTTTTCCTGAGCTATAAATATTTAGCATCCCTTCTTTTTCTTCTCTTATATATCAAATTTTCAACTGGATTCTATCATTTGGCTCATAAGCATGTATATACCTCTCCCATTTAAAAAAATAAAACATTTACCCTCACTCAAAGCCTTCATTCTTCTATTCCTACCCCTATAACATCTCTCTTAGACCTTTCACAGCTGATTTTCTGCAACTTGCCTATATCTGTTGTCATCATTTTCTCACGTTCCACACTCTACCAACTTTAATCTAGCACAAAGTGGCCTGTACCATCACCTTTCTCTAGGTATCCTTTTCCTAGCATTGTGAAATTTCGCATATAAAAATACAGAATGTCCAGTTAAATTTGAATTTCAGATAAACAACAAATATTTTTAGCAGATTATTATGTGCAATATAGAGCATACTTACACTGAAAGAGTAATATTTATTTGAAATTGAAATACAACTAGCTATCCTGTATTTTATTCAGTAACTCAACCTCTACTACATGGTAGAATCCAGCCATCCTGGATTTCTTCATCCCTTGCTATCTCACAATACCAGCGGCTAGAAATCCAAAGTCCAGGTGATGCAGGGCCATACTTCGAATCTTTAAGGAAGGATCCTCCTTGGCCTCTTCTAACTTCTGGTATCCCCAGGCATTGTTTGGCTTGTGGCAGCATCACTCCAATCTCCAGCTCAGTCTTCATGAGGTAGACTTTCCTCTTCATCTTCTCCTCTTCATATAAGGACATGAATCACATTGGAACAGGGCCCACTCCATTCCAGTGTGACTTCATCTTAACTAATTACATCTTCAATGACAATATTTCCAAATAAGATGTCATTCTGAGGAACTAGGTATCAACTTCAACTTATGTTTCTGGAGGACATAAGGCAATGCATCACACTGCTCCTTCTGCTAGGAATGTGCTGATCTCTCTTACTTTCCTAGGCTCTCCTGCTCCTATTCACTTTTTAGATTTCAACATAATTATCTCATTCACTTTCCTGACCAAATCCTATTCCCTAGTTTTGCATTTTTCTAGAACTCCTACCTCTCTCTCTTCACTGTGCTTTTAGATTCTATGGGATGATTCTACATGCACGTGCTTGAAAACTTGCTGAATTTCTGCATTCCCCACAGGACTGGATAGAGGAACCAGGTCTGTTTGGTTCATCAATACATCCTTAGCTCTGAGAAGAGTATCTTACCCTTAGTAGATGCTTAATAAAAAAACCATCCTATAAATGATAGAAGTCTTTCACAGGGTGAGTGGTTAGGAAAGAGCATAGTCTTTATATTCTCAAAGCCTAATGCAGGCTCAGAAAATCAGTATTCAGGAAGAGATTTCTCAGTAAACACATAATTGCTTCTATTGTTACTCTTTCCTTGTTTTTATCCTGAAAAAAGTATTAGGAAGAAAATTACTTAGCCAAGACAGAAACGTGTGTTTATTAAATATATAAGACACTGAATTCATTTTCCTCTGAGTTTTTTAGAGCCATGTCCTGTCACAAAAAGATCATGTTGACCTGTGTTTAAATAGTAAAAGTTGAATCGATTTCAAACACTTATAAGGAAAGTTACTCCCCTCCAAAAAAAAAAAATTAGCTAAAACACGTTTACTAAGGTTTTAAAATGTTCTTTAATTTTGTAGGATACATTCTACTTCTCTTTCCTTTAAGTGGCAAAGTATAAAATTGTCTTTAAATACCCAGACTTTAAACTTTATGTTTATAAGCTATGAAATGACAAAAAACAGTGTCAAGGAGCACTTTTGAGATTTTCTTGGGAGTTCATGGGTGCTTAAAGAACAAAAGTAGGCCCCTAAACTAACAAGTTTTTGATGTTGGAACTAGAAATAAAGCTTATTAATTGTTTCTATCTTCTTCTGCTAACTTCTTGGAAGAGGTAATGCGTCTGTCCATCTGAGTCAGTGGAATCTCTTAGCCTTAGATTTTTGATGATAGTGAACAAGAGGATTTTTTCAAAGTCTGTGTGGAGATAGAGGAACATTTATTGAAAGCACGCCTGCACTGAGATTTTATTAGTTTGAGTTTGGAGTTTTGTTGTGCTCATAAAAAATGGATATTTCCTTGGCTTTGGGGAGGCATAGAAGTGAATTGAACTAAAAATAGTGTCTTTTAAGAATTTGTACAGATTTGATAAGTCAATGTTAAAAGTTGAACTTGTTAACATTTAGGTAACCAAAAGATACAATCAATTATACCTGAAAGGACTTAGATAAATATCTTTAAGTATTTCTAGTATAATCTGATTCTCAATATGCCCCCAGAATGGCTGGTTTCAATTATGTTTAATAGATACCTAATATAGTAACATTGTGTGAAATAACATGTTATTGTATGATTTGTAATTTAATAGGGAAGCAAATTTTAAGTGGACCCTCTTTCAAAGGAATTAGCCTAATCATTCTATCCTCATACAAGTATTCCAGTGATGACAAGGTTTCTTTCAAATGGCTTCACTGGAGGGACATAATAGAATTTGTTTTTGCTCTGTGGGTATTTAAGTATAAATAATGTCCATGTTTTAACAGAAATCTCATTGCTTTGTCCATATTTTTTGTCTGTAATTTCTTGAAACTAATCTAGCTCATGTGCTTTGTACACATATACATTTTCTATATATTTCATTAGTGATAAATATTTGTAGATAGACATATTAAGCTTATTAAACTCTATTTATTTACAAACAAGTTGGTTTCCTTGTAAAGGCATATAAAAGTTTTCCTTAAATCAGATGAAGAAGAAATGATTTAAGCTTTATATCATAGTAAAAAGGGGGAAAAGACAAATCTGCAAAGAGACCTTTAACTTCCAAAGAAAGACGCTCTTTCAATTTTAAATATTGTTCTACTTATTTCTATTTTTGAATAAAAATAGGAAGCTATTGGGTTAGAGAATAAGAAAAGCAATGACTTTAGCCTTCAAGTCATAGCCTTCTACAACTTTAGACTACTCCAAGTGAAGACAAGAAGCTAGAGTAGGCATTCATCAGCACTAACCCCTTACCTGGGTGCAAAAAAATGGCAACGAGCACCTCAGTTATTACCCACTTACCAATGCATAGTAAACCCAGTGTTGTCTCAGATACCAATCTTGTTCAGTGTTTTATCAGAATCGCACTATCATGACTTTAATTGAATTCAAGTGCAGCAGGTAATACTATTCACGAATATCACCAGTAAGCTATAAATAAAACTAGATCCTCTGTAGATTGCTGCACAAGCCAACACAAAAGCCTAGACAAGGAACAACTACAGTGACCCAGATGGTGCCAGCATTCTCAACTCTTCTTACACAGGACCTGGAGAGGTCTTGATGATTCTTCTCTTGATGCTGACTTAACGCAAAAACGTGGGCCTCTGCATGGAGCATCTAAAGGTGGACTATGTCAAACAATAGGCAGAGTCCTTTTTGCCTGACACAGGACTAATGAATTTGATATAGAAGTGGATTTGCTCTCCAGTGGAGATGCCAACATCTTATCCAGGCTCAGGAGGAAGAGTTGGAACACAAGCTTCACTGTTGCATTTTGTTGGAAATATTGACCATGAAGTGATACACAGTATTAGAGTAGTTATCAAGAAACTACAGATAGATCATATCATTAAGTTTGAGTCACAGGTAAACAGAAGAGAAAGGAAAGAAACTGAGAGATGAGAGCTATACTGGGGCAGACAGGAGTGGGCAGTGCAGTCCAGTGGATCTGTGTCCCAATTCTACCACTTCCTGGCTGAAGGGCCCAAGCAAATTGCTTAAATGCCAAGTTTCCTTTCTACATCTGTCAACAGAGGTAAAATGCCTACTGTATGGAGCAGTTCTGTGAGACAAATTATGTTTATTGGCCGGCTTATAGAGCTGAGGTTCTACCCACGTGAAAAGGAATGTTGTTGACGAAGCAAGCAAATATGCAGTGGCTGGATTAAATATCTGCATAGATTCTTGAGGGTAGAAATAATTGTAAAGTAAACCATTTCAACACAACTCTCCAGCAACTGCTTTTCAATTCCCCAAAACTGCACTTTGTTATGCACTCATGAAATATGCTAAAACCATTAGCAAGCCACACCCATCTGGCACCTGTGGGGCTGAAGGATTGGTAAGAAAGAGCTTTGTCTTCATGCTTTATCTGTGGGTTTTGTTACTACTAACAAGTATATGTTCTTTTCATCTGTGTTTATATTCATCAGTGTTGAAATAATACCAAATGGAGGGGATAACTTAGAGGACCATGCTCTGTCCTCTCTATGTACACAGACACACTCCTTCCTCAGAGACACAGACATCTACACACATAATCCCCATGAGATTGTCTTAACCCATGCATAATCTCATTTAAATTATTAGGTGCTATAAGGGTTTCAAATGCTTTCCATAAGAATATTAGATATAGACTCGGCGCCTGTGGCTCAAGCAGCTAAGGCGCCAGCCACGTACACCTGAGCTGGTGGGTTTGAATCCAGCCCAGGCCCGCCAAACAACAATGACAGCTGCAACCAAAAAATGGCTGGGCATTGTGGCGGGCACCTTTAGTCCCAGCTACTTGGGAGGGGGAGGCAGGAGACTCGCTTGAACCCAGGAATTGGAGGTTGCTGTGAGCTGTGAAGCCACAGCACTCTATCCAGGGTGACAGTTTGAGGCTCTGTCTCAAAAAAAAAAAAAAAAAAGAATATTAGGTATAATAAAATTTATAGATCAAATTCTGAAAGTTATTTATAAATTTTTGTGTAATCCAAAAGCCTTTATGAATTCTATAATCTTATTTATATTTGACATTAGATTATGCTGCTTGTATAAACAAAGGATATATCATAGATTTAATACAACTCACCTGATTTAAATTTGGTAATTTTAGGGCAGGCATGGTGGCTCATGCCTGTAATCCTAGCATTTGGGAGGTCGAGGTGGGTGAATTGCCTGAGCTCACAGGTTCGAGACCAGTCTGAGCCAGAGCGAGACCTTGCCTCCCAAAACAGCTGAGCATCGCCTCTCAAAACAGCTGAGCATTGTGGCAGGCACCTGTAGTCCCAGCTACTTGGGAGGCTGAGGTAAGAGAATCACTTGAGCCCAAGAGTTTGAGGTTGCTGTGACCTATGATGCCATGGCACTCTACCAAGGGCAGCAAAGTGAGAGTCTGTCTCAAAAATAAATAAATAAATTTGGTAATTTTCTTTTAACTAGTGGGACAGTAAACAAGAATCTTCTGTTCAAAATTGAATACTTTGACAACTTTCTTTTAATAAAACATAGGTTTATATTTATAGCCTACAGCTAAGAGATATTCAGATTATTTTAAAGAAAAAAGTCCTGCATTTCATCTACAACCTAAGACAGTGAAAACATGCCAAGGAAACAAGTGACACAGAATGCTCAGGGAGTCGCAGCAATGGAATGAGGCGGAGATGACAGTAACTGAGCCAACAATGCAGCCAACAGTGACTCCCAGGCTAGTCATGCAGACCAGGCAGTAGCCCACGATCAGAGAGCACCACCTTGAACCACAGGCTTCATATTTCCATAGGAAGAAAGCATCACTATGTGAGGAGAGAACTTAGAAAAACTACCACGACGGTACAAGAAGGGAAAGAATTTCATCAAGGGCCTGCATTGCATTTGATACTTAACTTTACAAACCTCTGAGGAAAGTTCCATCCCTGCATTGACTACCCTTATCTATGCACAGAAAAAAGAGAATGTTCATATGCATTTCAGAGAAAAGATTGTCCTGTTGACATATATGCTATCAAGCAATGCACATCTCCCCTGGGCTCCTATTCTGTGCTCTCTCTCAACTCAACAACAATTTCAGTCCCTGCAGTGACCATTTTCCACAACACTGAGCATTGGGCCTGCCCAGTGCATTATTCTATACATGTAGTGTTCTCTTTAAAGCTCTAAAGGGAAGAAATTCAATCCACCTTTCATCATTCCTTAGTTATATAGAAAATTCCAGCGTTGATGGTGAATACAGAAAAGACTGGCAATTGGGAGTGATCTTATAAACCAAGTAGCAACTATTGGCCAAAAGCAACATGTCGAGAGGACTAAATGAGATAATGTCTGACAGAGTCTTTATTAACGGGAGCACGCAAACCACTATAACAATGATGCAACTGGTGAAATCAAATAGATGCAAATGCAAATCTCTTGTATACATGTTACAATAAATCCATTGTGCAAACATCAGATGAAACAAGATCTGACTGGAAAGTATCTCAATAGAAACCAGTAGTCTGATTTGGCTGCTGGAAATTTCAGGTAATACACAATTACTTAATACTGTGGGTGGATCACATGTGGGCTATGGGGGTTCTTTCTGGGAGTAACATGTTAAGTATATGTGAACAAACTGGAGCACCCTCCCTACCCTCACAAAAGAACAGAAGAAAGTGGCCAAGTTAAAGAGAGGTTGAAAGCCCTCATATGAATGAGGAATGGTTGAAACAAATGGGAATAGTTTTTTGCAAATATTTGAAGAAAACAGAGCTAGAGTGAAACACAAGAGGTATAGCAAATTGAGGTAAAAGTTACCTAGTGGCAGAATTTAGAGTAAAAGCAAAAGCTTTCCAATCATGAGAACTTTCTGACAATATAGATAATGAACTGTCCTTTTCTTCTTTTCTTTGCTTTTGTTTTCCTTCTTCCTGTATTTCCTTTTTCCTTTGCTTCCTTTCTTCCATTCTTTATTCCTTCCATTACAACTTGACCTTTTCAGAGAAGTGTCTGTGTGTCTACCACATAACGAGAGATAGTTTTTCTCAGCACAGTGGCCATGCTGTGTGGCTTGTGTCCCTACTTGCTGGCCAGGACTGAGTCAAACAGGAGTAGCATCCTGACCCAAAGGCCACAACCAGCAAAATGTCTGAGCTGGAGACACCAGGCTAACAGGTGCCTTCTGATAGGATAATAGTTAATGAAACCGATCAGATCCTCTCTCTTTCAAAGTTTGATTTACATAGGTATATAACAGGAATCTTCTAGCTAATAACACAAAAAACACAAGTATGGAGAATGAGATCAAAAAAAGAGAAAGATAAGGAAAATCTGCAGCCAAGGGGACCTGGGTAGAAGTGAAGAGTCAGGATCAGTGACCCTGGTTTAGTCTTGTATGTAGATGACAAGTTAGAAGGTGTAGGTCTGTGTTCTGACCAATAGTCAAGGATCCAAAGTGTAGTTAGCTGTATAGTCCATGGTTCAACTGATAAGGCTTTTTCTTTATTTGTTCCTATTCTTATAGTTGGTCCCCAGTCTCAGAAGTAACATAGCATGCTTCAGGGAAATCTTTCAATGTGAAGGAGCCTAAAGCTATTACAGTATAATAATGTAGACAAAGAAAAAAGAGAAAATCATCAATGATCCTACTCTAGAGATAAAAACTATTAAAATTGATAGATATTATAAACCATAAGGTAAACACTAAAATACTAAAAATATAATAGTTGAAATACTAAGCATACTATGAAAATTCCACTAATACCAGTCAAGTACTAAAATTAAATCACAATTATTGCTAGTCAGCCACAAATTTTTAAAATCTGGAATCATAAAAAATACTTAAGCAGTACAAAAGATGGCATAAAAAATGGAAAAAGAGAAAAAAAGATGAGATACAGATGGAAGCAATAGAACACAAATAACAAGATAGTCTACATAATAATTATATCAATACTATAATTGAATGTAAAACACTCTAATTAAAAGTCAATGACCATTAAATTAGATTTTTAAAAAAACCCAAGAACAACTACTTGCTGCCTACAGGAAGTCACCTTTAAATATAAAAACACAAAGAAGTTAATCATAAGAGAATAGAAAGATATGCATATTGTGCTAATACTATCTTTTTAAAACTGGAATGTCAGCATTAGGCAAATAAGATGATATAAGAGCAAAGACTATTACAATAAACAATGGTTATTTCATAATAATAAAAAGGTAAAGTAATCAAGAAGATATAAGAATCCTAATAATTTATGTACCCAAGTAATAGAGCTTTGAAATACCTGAAGCAAAATTTGATAGAAATTCAGAGAGAAATAGATGAATCCACAATTATTGTTGGAAATTTCAATACCTTTCTTTTAATAATTGATAGAACAAGTAGACAAAAAGTAAAGATATGGAAAACTTGAACAGCACTAACAACTATCTTGACCTAATTGATATTTATAGAATACTAAAACACAAACTAGCAGAAAACATATTTTTGTCAAGTACACATAGAACATTTATCAAGATAAATATATTCTAGGTCATGAAACATCTCAATAAATATGAAAGTTTTCTATCATACAGGAAAACCAGTAGAGAAATTCCAATGAAATCAAGAGTTGGTTCTTTGAAATAAATTAGTAAAATTTATAATCTTTTAAATCTTCCCCTAGGCAGAACATCAGAAATGAAAAGAGAATAATTTCTAATTTCCGAAGAAAGGCAATATTACTACAGACTCTGCAGATAGTACAAAGATGAAATATTATGAACTTTAAACCAATAAATTAAAAAAACTTATTTGAATTTATTCAAAAAAATATAAGTATACATTTTGAAAAAAAGTGAATGAATTCTTTGTCCCTAACATCAAGAATATAATAAGCTAGAAATAAAAATAGAAAAAAGAAATTCCATTCTAGCTCTTGCTATAAGGCAGGCACACAAAATGAAAGGTATCCAGATTCAAAAGGGAAAGGAAAACTTCTCTTTATTTGTATGTAACATGCTCATGTTTGCAGAAAAATCAATGGAATCCACAAAAAGCCACTGTAAAGCAAGTTTTTAAAAGGTGAAAGGATAGAAGATCAACATAAAAAACAATTCTGTTTCTAGCAACAGTAAGATTTTTAAACTAAAAACAAAACCTTTTACAGTATCATCAAGTAAACAAAATATTTAAGGATAAACAGGACAAAAGATGTGTAAGACCTATATACTGAAAACTTCAAAACATCACTGATCAATTTTTAAAGGCCAAATAAATGGAAACATATATCATATTCATAACTTAAAGGACTCAAAATTGTTCAAATGTCAAGTATTCTCGTGTATCTATAGAGTCAATAAAATCCTAGCAGCAGCCTCTGTAGAAATTGATAAATTTATTCTAATTTTCACATGGAAATGCAAAGGATATAGAATAGCCAAACTATTCCGTTCTTTTTCAAAGTTGGAGAACTAAAACCTCTCAATTTTAAGACTTACGATGCTAAAATAAAGAAGACACTGGTAACCAAATGGCAAATGGGTCAGTGGAATAGAACAGAGAACAAAAATATGCTCACTCATATACATGGGCCAATGTTTTTCTTTTTTGTCTCAGATTTACATTAGGGTACAATTAGGTTACATTGTTTGCATTTGTCAGGTAAAGTCCAAGTTGTAGTTGTGGCTCTCACCCAGGAGGTATGCCATATGTGCTCACACTGTGCCTGTGAGATAACAGCATGCCAGCCCGCCTCCCTCCTCTCCTCTCTCCAACTCCCTCCCCCACTTGAGTTAATTGTGTCTTTCTTTTGTGTAAGTATCTGTTCATCTACTGGCTTCATATTGATATTGAGTACCTTGGATACTTACTGTTCTAATCTTGTGATACTTTACAAAGAGGAATGTGTTTCACCTCTATCCAGGTTAACACAAAAGATGTAAAGTCCCTATCATTTTTGTGGCTGAATGGTATTACAGGATATACATATACAGTTTATTAATCCATGCATGTGTGGAGGGGCACTTGAGTTGATTCCACATCTTGGTGACTGAATTGAAACACAATAAACATTCTAGCACTAATGTCCTTATTACATTAAAAATAATGATATTTTTTTTTCTTGTGGGTAAATACCTAGTGGTGAAACTGCAGGATCAAATGGAAGATATACTTTTAATTTTTTGAGGATTCTCCATACTTCTTCCCAAAGAGGCTATATGAGTTTGCAGTCCCACCAGCAGTGTAAAAGTGTCCCCTTCCCTCCACATCCACGCAGCGTCTGCAGCTTTGGGACTTTGTGATGTGGGCTATTTTCCCTGGGGTTAGGTGATATCTCCAGGTACTTTGGGTTTGCATTTCTCTGATGACTAGAAATAATGAGCATTTTTTCATGTGTTTGTTGACCATTTCTCTGTCTTCTTTGGAGAAGCTTCTGTTCGTATCTCTTGCCCCATGATAAAGGAGATTGTTTGCTCTTTTTGTGTTGATCAATTTGAGTTCTCTGTAGATTCTGGTTACCGACCCTTCCACAGATTCGTAACATGAAAACATGTTTCCCATCTGAAGGTTGTTTGTTTCCTTTAATTGTTGTGCCCTGAGCTGTGCAAAAGCTTCTCAGTTTAATTAAGTCCCATTTATTTATTTTTGTTGTTGTTGTGATTACCAATGGACTCTTCTTCATAAACTCTTTCCCCAGCTTAACATTATCAAGAGCTTTCTCTATGCTTTCTTACAGGATTTTTATTGTTTCATGTCTTAGATTTAAATCTTTTATCCATTGTGAGTCAATTTTTTTAAGTGATAAGAGGTGCAGGTCTAGTTTCAGTCTTTTATATGTGGTTACCCAGTTCTCCCAGCACAATTTGTTGCATAGGAATTCCTTTCCCCAGTGTATGTTAGGTTTACCGAGGATCAAGTGACAATATGAGGCTAGGTTTTCTGTTCTGTTCCATAAATCAATGTCTCTATTTTTATGCCAACACCATACTGTTTTAATCACTGTGGACTTTTCTTATTTGTTTAAAAAAAAGAAAATTTAGGGTAATACCACAAAGCAGCATTGTGAGTATAAATGCATTTATTAATTATTAATTTGGGGTTCATGGGCTAATACCTGGCATAGAGAAAGTGCTTAATACATTTTCAAAAGACAGTGGGAGAGAGAGCAAACTTTTAATTGTTTACGTCTATGATTTGGAATGATTAGAATTATAACCACCTCTGCTGTTTGTTGTGCTTTTAAACACTTGCCTGAGGATTAGTTTCCCTACAAACATAAGTAACAAAGCCTAGAATGCTAATTCATAGGACACAGGAATGAAATCTGTCTCCAAGAAGCATCAGTATGTCTTACAAGAGTAAAAATGAAAAACAGGATCAAGAATTCAAGTTCATACTTTGACCACTAATTTTCTGAGTGGCCAAGAAATTACATAATATTTTCCTAGGAAAAGAATACGCAAACATCTGCTTCCAAATGACATTTAACCCAGGGTATAAGAGAGAAAACCTTGATCAAAGATGACAAATATTTCAGAGCAAATGTTTTAGTTCTTTGCGGATTCTCCATACTTCTTGAATAGGAAATCAAAGTGTGATGCTATAAATTTCTGCTTTTGCCGAGAGTTGACTAAAAATATTGTTGCCTGCACACACACAGACACACACACACAAGAAAATTCATGCCAAATAAAATGTTGGATTGATTTACTTCCTGGACAATTGATTGACTTTCCTACCGACTAAAAGAGATTGTGGATTTTTAAATGGCCTTTATGGTCCTTGATTTTACAAATGACACACAGTTTCCCTATGCTGGAGGCTTCAATACCAAAACTACAGAGGACTGAAGACCCACCCAAGCACTGAGTCCACTCCCACCTCCACCTGCTGGGAGCCCTTTGACTGAGCAGCAATGACCCACGTAGGGAAAGGGCTATCACCAAGGTGGGCCTCCTGAGGCATTTCTGTAGTTGCACGTTAGTTATGGGGGACAGAGCTTAAAGAGCTTAAAGTTAGATGTAAAACAAGGTAGAAAGGAAGTTAAAAGATAATGTAACAGAACTCTGTGTCACTTCTGAAGTCAAGTTAGGGCAAAGTATTAAATTGCTTTGCAGAAGGTGTAACCAATATGCAGCTGACTGACATTCAGTGTGACTATGAATTTTGGCATAAGGCATTCTGTTACTTGTTACTCAAAAGTGCAAATGGCCTCATACACTTCTGCATTGGAAGGCAATTCTACCTTTTTCTCAAGCTATTCTTCACAAAGTTCTCTAGTTTCTTAGGGGCTAGCACTGGTACATCCTGGAAGGCAGAAATAGAATTTTCAGGGACAGAAAATTTGTGAATTTCTTGTCTGTCTTGGAAAACAGATATTTAAAAAATCCAAACAAATACCAAGTATCCTTGACTGTCTTTGGGGCAAAAGCTACACATTTGAAAGCATTTACAAAAGTTTGAAATAGAAATGGTGAGCTTTACAGATGAGACACACAAAGGAAATACTGTCCTTGGGAATGTCAAATATCTAGATGCAGAAGAATGACCTCAGTGATAACAACAGTGAGGAGGATTTTCCCCTGTGGACTGTCCTTCAGGTAACACAGACTCTCACACCAAGACCAGTAGTGTGAATGGCAAGGCAACTACGTTCTCTTAGCTTGGATCTGGTGAGTTTTATATAGTTGAACTCATTTAAAGCTATAACAAAACAAATATCTCTCATTTATTCATTAAATCAATGATTCATTAAATGAATATTTATTAGGCTCCAACTAAGCTGCCATTATACAATAATTAATAACACAATGTCAACTCTCGAGGAGCTCACAATCTATGGCAGTAATTCTTTAAGGATGGGGGGCGTTCTGACTAATGGGGTTCCTCTTATTCCTAAGGACATTAAGAGAAACAAGCGAGGCCAGGTGCGGGGGCTCATGCCTGTACTCCTAGCACTCTGGGAGGCCGAGGAGGGGGGATCACTTGAGCTCAGGAGTTGGAGACCAGCCTGAGCAAGACTAAGACTCCATTTCTGCTGAAAATAGAAAAACTAGCCTGGCATGGTGGCACATACCTGTAATCCCAGCTACTTGGAAGGCTGAGGCAAGAGCATCCCTTGAGCCCAAGAGTTTGAGGTTGCTGTAAACCATGATGAGGCCACGGTACTCAACCCAAAGTGACAGAGTAAGACTCTGTCTTAAAAATAATTTCTGTGATGGAAATCAGTGCACCAGGTTTATATCTTAGATCCTGACAGAAAGTTAGTGGGTCTTCAAGATGGAGAGGTAGGTAAGACTTTATCCACTCTGTTCATTCTCTACTTGAGGAATGCACAGAATACAAAAGAAAGGGAAAGACAGGGAAGGGGCAGTGCCAGGCCTCTCTGAAAATATGCGTGTGACCCATATTCCTACCTCCTT
The DNA here is from genome assembly GCA_963573935.1 of Arctocebus calabarensis. Classification (NCBI taxonomy): domain Eukaryota; kingdom Metazoa; phylum Chordata; class Mammalia; order Primates; family Lorisidae; genus Arctocebus; species Arctocebus calabarensis. Next base: position 20,273 of record CAUYON010160678.1, read on the forward strand.
TGCATAAAATGAACAGAAGTCCTGTCCAGCTTTTCGCTCTCCTTATTTGGATGGAAGGACTGAAGTCAGCATACTCGTGTCTCTGGTATTTGTCATTGGCAGAGTTGGCCAGGGAAACTACCACAGTGATTTCACCACTGCATGAGTGTTGCTGATGAAGTGATTCACTTGCCTCAGAATGCATTGCTAGCTGTGAGGTCAATTTCAGAGCAGTCAACAGCACTCAGCAAGAGAAACAATCAGTGAGAAATGTATTTTCCAAAGATAAGAGCAAATCTTTCTCCCGTCATGCATAGTTAAAAGAGCACAGCTAGAGAAAATATGTTGAATTTTTACCATAAATTTTTGAAAGAACCAACTCAGCAGGTGTAGCCGAGCTCATATTGACTTCAAGAATTTGAATAAAAATATTTGGGTTTTTTTTAAATAGGTTTATAGAAAAATAGAAAATTTTCTATGAAAAGAAATTGAATGAGCATAAGTTAGAAATTGAATTCTTTCTCATAATACACTAAAATGCTTTTTTAACTATCATTCTACCAGTTTAAATGTATATTAATCAATTTGCATATGCTCTATGAGTACCCTGCAGATATTTCATCCTAATTCCTTTGCATCATCAAAACAAATGTTCAATACTGCTTTTAGATTTGATTGACTATTGAATGACTCTCTACCTCATGAAAAATCAAGAAAGGATTTAATGTAAATCGAGACTGGGAGGTCTTGAGGTTTATCTAATGTACTTTTGAGATATTTCCTTAATTGATAAATTACATATTTTTGAATGACTAAGATACAAGAAAGTTTTATCATAGAATATTTTCAAAATAACATAAGAGAAAGTTTAATATGTTTACCAAGTTGCTGGATTGGAATGATAGGATAGTGAACACCAGGGACAGCAACCTTTAAAAAGAAAAAGCAGCCTCCACTATTGAAATTTTCTTCCCAACTTCACCTTGTTGGCACAGGTTCTTCGTATTTGCTACACGTATCACCAACTAAGGGCACAAAAATTTATAGACTATCTGCTCCACCCACTGGAAAGTAACTTGCATGTAGGCAAGGATTCTGATTGTTTAATTTACAGACACGTATCCAGTATCTGAAACAATGCACATCACACAGTGGGTACACAATATTTATGAACACATTGAATAAACTAAGGGAAAGTTTCCCCTTGCATAGTGATTCAACTTTTCAAATCAATACCTGGAGTTTAACTTTTATTTAATTAATGCCTCTTGAGGATTCAAAGAACTCACAGATCCTAGCTGTTTGACACTGGCTTTGGCTGATAATTTAGATATCAGTTTTGCTGGAGAAGTACATGCAGGATTTTGATAACAGAGTTTGTTGTGGGCATTAGTGAAGCCTAAACTATGAACACTCCTTGGGAAATGAGATTGACTTTAGCAGGTCACCAAAGGGTATGAGGTGAGAAGCAAATTCACAGAACAGGTCTTTAACAATTCTAGGCTAGAAGCACAGTTAGCAATAACCAAAATTTGTCAAAAATCACTGAAATATGAAGCTGGACCAGGCCTTTGCTGATGCGCTGGCTCGTGTGAGTTCAGAATGAGCATTTATTTTTTTTTTTCTTCTGGTTCTTCACTACTGATAGGACAAGAAGAAAACAGAAACCAGCCACTGAAGTTTGGGGAATAAGGGAGAAGGATTCACGTAAAATCGTTACCTGGTCAGAGCTAATGTAAAATCAGTCTGTGATTAGAAGTTGGAACTTTACTCTTCGCGGTGATTGAGGATGGAAAAAAAATAGTGATACATGAATTTTGAGAGTTCTGTTAAGACTAAATGGCTTAGTATTCCATCAAGTTAGATAATTTTGTACAGTAAAATAAATATTTGGGGGGAAACAGGGGAAATCTCTAAGTTTGAAAAGGTAAATTTTATCTTCCTTTCTAGTCTATGACTATTATTAAGAGAGATCACTTAAAACAGAATTAATTTAGAGGCAGATGTCTCCAGTTGTTGAATAATCAGTTTGGGGACTTCCAAAGTTCCTTCTGGTAGATTACCTAGGCTGCTTCATGATTTATTCCTTGCATGAAAGCCGTCCTTTTAGTCTGCGGACCAGGCAATACCTCTGCTCAGCTGTACTCATCCACGTTTTTTTCAGTTCACTGACCAACTCTCAATTCCTCTTTCTAAAACTCTAAAGTTAAGAAAGGGAATAGATGAGAACTATGTAGCTTCTGTTGTGCCTATCTGCGGTAATTCTACTAATTAAGGAAAATCCTTTCAAATAAAACACACACATGCGCACGCACACAGAGATGTCCAAATCGAAACAGAAAAACTTGGTCTTCCGCCCCTCTCAGCACCCCCTGGTGGCCTTTTCAAATAGTGTATAATTAAGGTATTTATTTACAATTACTCATCAGTTATCAATTTTTAGTTGATTACCCTTCACAGCATTTCTGCTCTACATTAGCTAGAAATATATTTTGAGCATGGATTAGAAATTTAAATGCCATATGAAGCAACAACTGAAATAAAAAGTCACTTCATCAAATTTAGTTATTTTTACTATCTTCTTGAATAATATAGAATTTTCTAAATACAATTGAAAAAAGTAGAGCCAATAGCCATGCATGCAATCTCCTGTTCTTCTTGAAGAAGAATATATGTTATTACATTTTATTTTTAAAAATTACTCTCAGGTTCTTATATTTTATTCCCCTAAAATTTATTATTCAAATAATAACTTTCTTAAAGATTTAATAGCAACATTATTTTTCATTTTACCTATAATATGTCAAAGTATTATGGAGTTAGTTAATCTTTGGCCTTCAGTCATGGAGTGAGGAAAGTAATAAAGAAATAATATGTGCTCATCTTAAGAGATAGAAAAATGACATTTTCTTCATATATTCTGAGCAATGGTGTACAGTCCCTAATAGTTTCAAAGATTTCTTTTCTTCACAGCTTTTTCCAAACTAATGCTTCAAATGTGTATTCAGCACATATTAGGATTCAAAATAGAATCCCTCACTAAAGGACTTTTCACAGCTCTATTCTCTAACTAGCTAGCTTGTGTTTTGACTTCCCATCCATGGAAATGACAACTGTTCTACTTTTTCAAGATTCCTCTGGCTTTTCCTAGTACATTTATTTTATTTAAGATAGGCATGTAGGAGAGAAAGCTTGGTTCATATTGTGAAAAGAAGGCTACACATCGCTTAAAAAAAAAATTTAAGTGATCCTATACTCAGGAAGCAAAGTGTGGATTAGATTTTTAGTTGTGAACCGAAGCACCTGAGGATGAGAATTCTGTCCAAATCATTCCTAAAGAGACCTAAAACACAACTTCCTAGATTGACATGATAATGTTATTTGTTAAATCTCTTCTTATTTTAGGAAGAGTGATATGAATGTAAAACTTGAGCATGTTATTTTATATTTCAGGAAGTCATGTAAAATGATTTCTAAGGCAATTTTCCCAGATGGACTAGCATAAAAATGACCTTCTCCTAGAAGGACGCCTCCTTCTGCCTTTTCAACATTATTTTCTTTTCCTTTCAACTCAATTTAGTTCAATTCACAATTATTTATTGAGTCTTCATTATATGTAAGACACTATAAAGATTTCAAGTATTAATAAACAGTGGTAGCTCTATTGGAATTAGAAACCCTTTAAAACGGTGATTTGGTGAACATAGTGTGACTGGAGATGGAAATGAGGCATGGGGCAAGGCGGCAAATGAAAGTCCCCTTCTTCTATGTTTAACTATACAATAGTTAACAAATTACCCTTGCAAGTAGTAATTTGATAGATGTTCTATCCTCTTACCTTGACAAATTTGTCATAATATATAAAATTTATGTTTTGATGTGAGTGGCTGAAAGTCAACAAAATTTTTAAAAGCACAATTATTACGATTATACACATCTGAGCACTCTGTTCGTGGATCAACAATGTTCAATATCAGCACTCTGTTCATGGATCAACAATGATAAAGCAAAAAGTATGCTTGAGTCATAAACTAGTACTATAAGTTTTTTCAATAAATTTTTTTTCTTAGCTGTATTTCAGTAGGATCACTGTATTGCTTGATTGAGGTGTTTTATACAGTTTGTGTTCTATTATCATCAATAATTTAAGGGGTTATAAATGTTAACATACATATATTTTTAAAAATTTGAATGTGTTATTTGTCAAAATTGCATAAGAAAGTAAATATAAATAAGTGAAGGGTATTTTGCATAAGCATTTGCAAAAACACAATTTTTCTTCTAAAATATTAAAAATTATCAATATTATAAGGTAAATCACTGATTATAATTCATAATAATAAAATTTAAAATTATAGTCATTTAATAAAGCTAAATATTTAATTTTGAGAAATGCAACTTATTCTTATAAAATTCTTGTATAAAAATAAAACTGTTTGAAATTCAGTGGCTAATATTAAAGAATAGGCTCCATTGTATTATAGCTATACCTAGAAGTATGTTTATTTAAGAGTTCTCTGAATTATTTAGTATTGCAAAATGTTCCTTAGTTTCCACATGCAACAGTAATAAATAATGTGCTCATTTAAGGGTATCCCCTGCTCCATGAATTTCAGATAATGGGAAGCAAAACCGTAAATTCTCACACTGAGAAATGATAGCCAACTATATTGAATTTATGGCATTCATGTTTCCTGAGAGAAATAGTATGACAAGTTAGAAATACTTTGTAATTTTTTTCTTAAGTTTTCCACTGTTTAAATCCTCCTTGTATTCCAAAGAGGTATTCAATTTCAACACTGGCAGTGGCACACTCCACCAATTCTCATAGCATTTGGTGTTACCACTTTTTCTTTCCATGTAGTAGGCCAAGAGATGTGGAGAAGCATGTTCTTAGGTCCTAAGAATATTTATGTAGGTGTTGAGTTCTGGATCCTAAGTGAGAAAAATGCCTGTGAGTTTTCAAGTAATTTTGAATGTAGATTTATGACATGGTGGGGCCCTTGAAAGCTTAAGGGCTCACAGCAAGACACCTTTTACCCAAGTCCAAGGCTATTGCTATCCAGCCTAGCACACTCCCTTGCAGACAGTGAGGTTCAATAAATGTCCTAGTTACTACAGAAGTTGCCTTATACCTAAGCAAAGCTACAAAGGTAATATTTGAAGACTGCTAAGAGGGAGTTTAATAATTCTAGAAAGATCGTACTGTTACAGATAGCCTTCATGGCATTTTCTTGATCACTATATAAAGACATTGATACTCTACATTTAATAAGTTTCCCCAGTTGAAGGCTATCTGTAACAGTACGATCAAAACATTTCTGAATGTATATGAATCGTGCCCTATGATTGCACCAATGTACAGAATTATGATCCAATAAAATTATTAAAAAATAATAATAATAATTCTAGAAAGAAAAAAATGTTGGGGGGGAAAGAGGATTAATTAATTTCTAAACATTGAGGTTTAGAAAAAAATTGAGATTTGGTAAATTTAGGGTATTGGTATTTCTTTCTATTAAGAAGTATCTGTTTAAAAAAAAAGAGTATCTGTTAAGAACCTGGTAATCTTTGGCTTGATCAAAGTAATATTATCCATAGGGGTTGAAATATTAAGACTCATACCTTAGGGCTTTTTTTAAGTTAAAAATAATACAAAATATCCTAAAGAGTAATGCATAAGGTTCCCCATTGAAAGGTGGTGGTGTACCGTGGATATTTTTTTCTTTCCTTCCTAAGAAATCAAAACTCAAAATGCAAACTTTATTTTTGGCAAAAATGAAATACAGCTAAAGTGCCAAACTACAGAATAGAACTAGGGGCTCCTCATACAATGAGAACATGCTGGTAAAAGTCCAATAGAGTAACTCCCAGCAATAGTCTGAGGAGAAAAATAAAATTAGTCAAAATATTTTCTTGTAAGGGAGAAACATAACTTGAATCACAGTTGCTAAATCCTTTGTTTTCAATAGCTGGACAGTAGTACCTACACTGGAGGAAGAAGTAAATAAGGGTGGAGTTAAAAAAAAATAATCACTCAGTCAAATTATATTTTCAGGAAACTATCTGTCTCCACAACAACAAAGTAAAGAAACATCTTACATTGTAAACAATCTTGAAAGTGGGGAGAAGTAAATGCTATCTGAGCTCTCTACAAATCCAAGGATCATAAAAAAATTCAAGTTAGCCTAGAATACTGCACTGGCTCCTCTGCCACATAAATTTTCTGTCTTTACCTGATACAGGAAAATTTTATTTCTTTCAAAAATGAATACTGAACATAAAGACCAGAAAAAATATCTCTATGAAATTTCTACAAGAAAAAATATTATAGAAAGAAATATATGACATAAATGTTAAAAAAGAAAAGCCAGAAAGGAAGAGCAGAGAGAGGGCAGGAACGAGAGGGGTGAGGTCTTGGTGTGTGCCACACCTTTTGGGGGCAAAACACGATTGTAAGAGGGACTATACCCAACAAATGCAACCAGTGTAACATGGTTTCTTGTACCCTCAATGAATCCCCAACAATAAAAAAAAAAGAAGAAGAAAAGCCAACAGAAAAAAATTGTGTTAGAACAGATAAAAATTGTAACAAAATATCCCATCATGGCCAGGCACAGTGGCTCATACCCATAATCCTAGCACTCTGGGAAGCCAAGGTGGAGGGCCACTTGAATTCAGGAGCTTGAGACCAGCCTGAACAAGAGCAAGATTCCATCTCTACTAAATATAGAAAAATTAGCTGGGCATCCTGTTGCATGCCTGTAGTCCTATCTATTCAAGAGGCTGAGACAGGACTGCTTGAGCCCAGGAATTTAAGGTTGCTATGTGCTATGATGACACAATTGCACTCACTTTAGCCCAAGAGATGGAGGGAGACCATGTCTCAAAAAAAAAAAATACAAAATATTTTTTATTTCAAAATATTAAGGAGATACAAATATTTTTGTTACATGGAAAGCTGTTGTAATGCTTGAGTCAGGGCTATAAGCGTGCCCATCACCCAAATGATGTTCATTGTATCATTGTATCCTTCAGGTAGGTTTTTGCCCCTTCCTCCCCTAAAATCTCCCCTCTTGATCTCCAATGACTTTTTACTTCCCTCTGTGCCCATGATGCCCATCCTTTAGCTCCAACTTATTACAAAGTACATGTGAGGTTTAAACATTTTAAGTGATTACCCAAAGTCACACAACTTGAGGCATCGTCCAGTTCTCATGTAGACTTTACATCTAGTTTGCTTTTGACCAGACTCTTGTTACCTAAATATAACGTGGAAGTGACAACATATTTGTCTTTTTTTCTGTCAAAATTAATACTATTGACTCAACACAAAGTAAGAAGCAGGAAGAGAGTTTGTGTATGGTATAATCAGTCACCAAACTTGCATCATTACAATTTATTTAGGGATGAGCCTATACTCTCACAAACCTCCTAAACTCAGACTGTAAGAGGTCATGAAACTCAAGCTCCTCAGTCTCCATCAGTAGTAATGATTCATTCAGCCTGAGAAACTCACTTCCATTCCTAGATGCTCTGTGACCAGGGTCATGTCATACATGGTTAAGTTATATGAGAAATAAGAGGGGAAAAAAACAAGTCTCTTAGAAGACCCATCCCTGAACCTATGAATTTGCAAGGAAGGAAAGATATTTTTCTACATATTTCATGAATACCCAATACACTAATAGTGTCCCAAGCACAGTACACTATTTGGTTTTACATATATATGTACACACACATATATATAATATAGAAAGTCTTATTTTGGTCTTTTTTTACTCAAATTAGGGAACTAAGAAGGATGTCTGATCTATTTGAGGCCCCAAATTAAAGATGGCAAATTCAAATTAATCAACATAATGTTTATAAATAAAACAAGACTCAGTTGAGGTAGTAACACTGCCTCCCTGTCTCCCACACTCTGAGTTTTGCAAGCTTACCTTTGGGCCTAAAAATATGGCAGTCTCACTGAGTCATTAATAAATTTTAGCCCTTTACCTCACAACATCAAATGCTTGACAACAATACTTAAAAGCTTATCTTCCTGAGCCTACACTCTTGTCATGGAACCAGATGCAAATTCCATTACAGTTTCACAAAACTATTCCAAGCATATCAGATCATTGCCAGTGACTTGCAGGCACCCACTTACTTTGGCACAGAAAGGGCACTTCCCTAATTACAGAAGCAGAATTGAGGTTATGTGCCTTAGCTCTGTCAGTCATCAAATTTCCCTTGTTAGTTGAGAAGAGCCTTTCTCCTTTGGAGAACTCAGAGATGCAGATAGACTTTGGGGGCTGGAAGGGACTGAAAGGTCATAAAATGCAAGTTCCTCATTGTATACTTGAAAAAATTACAGCAAACATTGGACCAGCGGGAGTAATCTAATGTGTAACTAACAGTATTTTTTTTAAAAAACTCCAGAATTTTACTTGGCTTTCTTCTTAAATTTCTTTCTTTTTTTCTTTCTTTCTTTTTTTTTTTTTTGTAGAGACAGAGTCTCATTCTATCTCCCTCGGTAGAGTGCTGTCGAGTCACAGCTCACAGCAACGTCCAGCTCTTGGGCTTAAGCAATTCTCTTGCCTCAGCCCCCCCAAGTAGCTGGGACCACAGGTGCCCACCACAGCACCCGGCTAATTTTTGATACAGTTTGGCCAGGGCCAGGTTTGAACCCATAGCCCTTGGTATATGGGGCTGGCGCCCTACTCTCTGAGCCACAGGTGCCACACATCTCCTTAAATTTCTTAATAGCATGGCAAGATAAAATCCAATGGATAATATAAAATTACTTTATATTCACGCATTCATTCGTTCAATCAATATTTGGTATGAAATTGTGAATATTAGATACCAGCTATACAACAAGGTATGCAATGGACATGGCTTCTGCCTTTGCAGGGTTTAGTTTACAGACAACAAGGAAGACAACTATGATGGTGTGACACTTATGTCTGAGGGGAGAATAAGGAAGGGACAGGAGAGTATGGGCATTGAAATTGGTAGAGAGAGAAAGGTTAAAGTTTCCTAACCTGAATTTGAACATCTAGGAAGAATTTCTGGACAAAGTAACCCCCTAGCTATGAACTGGGTAAGTTAAGAGTTGGCCTGAAAATGAAAATGAGGGTAAAAAGGAAAAGTTTCCCAAGCACAATGTAAAAAAAGCAAATGTATCTACAAATAAAACAGAGGAAACCCCATCAGTTTCCAGAAGAATCAAGAGTGTGCGATCACAGAAGTCAAGAGAACAGAGAGCAAGATGAATAATCCCAGTAAAATAAGAGCTAAAAATGACCTTTGATTCAATGCTATAAATTTTATAGATGATACTAGTGAAGCAGTGTCACCAGAGTAGTCATTAACATCCAAGTGAGCATCAAGGAACCCAATGGCCAGGTATCTCAGAGCTTAGTAGTTGGTGCCTGGGTTCCCCACATCAGGGAATGCAAATTGGATAAAATACAATGGCTGGTCAATGCTTTCTTCAGAAAGTCTTGTGTTTGAACTAAATGATCTTTAAAATTCCTTAAAACACAAAAATTCTATGATTGTTGGCACGCATAATCTTTCCAGATTTGTACTATTGCAATTTTAAGTAATCTACAATACTGAATTTATCTATGTATAGGGAAAAATTAAAAAAGTAAGTTCAGATATTAAGTGAATCTATGGTATTTGTTCCTGGGCTTTGAATATCAAGTGGTAGGAATGTGAATAGGAAAGGATATCAGCTCTATCTCAAACACTTTATCTGAATCTATTCAGTTGCTGTGTTTGAAGAGTAAGAGTTCAGCTAGTAAGAGGTACACATGTGTCTATATAATATTATATTAACATGTTTTGTACAATATATGGGCTTTACTTTTCCTTTGAAGTCAACCAGAGGAAAGGACCTCCTCACGGTAATGTCTAAGAAACATGGACCTGGGCTGGGTATGGTGGCTCCTACCTGCAATCCTAGCACTCTGGGAGGCCAAGGCGGGTGGATTGCCTGAGCTCACAGGTTCAAAACCAGCCTGTGCCAGAGAGAGACCTTGTCTCTAAAAATAGGCAGATGTCATGGCAGGCGCCTATACTCCCAGCTACTTGGGAGGTTATGGCAAGAGAAATGCTTGAGCCCAAGAGTTTGAGGTTCCTGTGAGCTGTGACACCATGGCACTCTACCAAGAGTGACAAAGTAAGACTCTATCTCAAAAAAAAAAAGAAAAATAGAAATATAGACCCATCTATAATAAGAAAAGAACATTGGACCAGGAGTCAAGAGAACTAATACTCTTGCCAATGCTACCCCACTTGGTGGCCTTTGATAATCCATCTAACCCTGTGTACCTTAAATTTTTCATCTATAAAATCTGATTAGACTAGATAACCTCTAAAAGCCCTTTTGACTTTTACTCTTTATGATTATAGACATGCTTATGAAGTATGACTTGCTATGACTGTTGATATACAAATCTGTCATCTCACAGGATATTCTAAGGGGCCCAAGAAGCCATATGTCTACTTCCTACTTTGGAAAGTCCTGTAATTCTTACAACTAATAAAGCAATGTAAGAGTTGAAACTTTTGTTTTCCTTCAAAAAGAAAGAAAAAAATCATTTGTAAATCTGAAGCAAATCATAGCAATCTCACAATAAACACCCAATTAGCAATTGGCTTCATCCAAAACAATTAAGTCCTGAGAGAAATATAACCTTTATCAAGAGATTTTCCTCTTAAGTACCTACACCCAGTTGCTGTTATCTCATTGAGGCACAAACCTTGTTCTGGGCCTGAGATATTTTTTCATGAGTGGAATTGCAATGTTCTGTAAGCCCTTTGGAAGAAGACCTCAGAGAGTTTTAAATAATTAAAGCCATTATACTTCAGAAGCAGGAAATAGAGTACAAGTATTATATTCCAAACACCTTGTTTTAATAGACTTATCAGAAGGTTGACATAAAGCAATGGACGAACAAAAGAGATAATTATCTTGAAACACTCAGACATAAAATTAAGAAAATCCAATTATCCACCACCTGAAAATTCTAATTTAAATGTTTGTTTTCATTAAAAAGTAACATAGGTGCATTTCAGAAAACTGAAAAATAAAAAAGAGGGAAGGTTTTTATCTACACCTTTTTTGCTTTTTCAAAATCAAATGGTGTGAAGGAAAGAGAGAGTAAAGAAGAGATTTTCATTTACTTGAAAAGCATACTGAGGACACAAATAATAATGGATGGATACCATTTTTAGGGAACACATTTTTTTGTATCTGAAACTAGAAAAAAAACAATCGTAAGCCTTTCATAGTACAACCTAAAATATATCTACAGTCAGGTCAACTTAGCTCTCATAACTACCTGAGAGCTACATTGACTCTCTAAGTCGTGAATATTTGCCAATTTGTAGGGAGAGCTATACATCAGAAGGGCAAAGGAAAGAAGAGTAAATATCAATATGAACATTCAGATTAGTATAAAAAACAGATTACTTTATGAAGGCTGTGGTAAAGAAATACCTGAAGTACTAAAATCTTTAGTTTCTTAGGCAATCTTCTTTCTAATGTTCACAAATGTGCCTTCCTAACTCATTTTCTTTGACATTCTCCTCACATACATTCACACTCTACTCCTTTAAATACTCCAACTACACAAGTTTTCTTCCTGTTTCTTGTCTTACACTGGGTGTCTAAAATAAGATTTGGGATTAGACAGTTTATTTGGGGGAATTTAATGAAATGAGAGTAGTAAAGTAAGAGTAGTGGAGTAGTAAAGTAAGACCAGGAAGGCAAAGACGGTAAATAAAGCAGGCTATATTGTTAAGCAAGCGATCTTCAAAAATAACTGTTGCTCAAGTGTGAGATTGGGAGAGAATGTAGACCATAACTCAAGATTGTCACATTTGAAAAATAGAAAGCTAAAGTATTTAACTTCCAACTTCATCCATCATTGGCTAAGAGCTGCTCCCAGAATCATAATTTCTACTAGTCCGGTGTTCAGGTCAAGAGAAAATCTTGAATCTAAGTTTGCCAAAACCTTTTGGAGAGGCAAGACAATATTTTGGGCCATGTTATCACTCATTATGAACCATGGGGGTACCAATATGACCAAATGCATGAAAGTGCACAAGGAAGTCAGCCAACTCTCCATAACCAGAAATTTCTGTTAGTCTAAATCAAGAGTCAAAGTAATGTTGCTAACCTTTTTTGATATCAGAAAAATTGTTCATCATGAGTTTGTATCAACTGGACAAACAGATAACTACGTGTAGTATTTAGAAGTGCTAAAAAGACTGTGAAAAAGTTAGATGAAAGTTTTTCACCAACAACTATTGGCTCTTGCATCACAACACTGCACTAGCTCACACAACACTGTCTGTGAGAAAGTTTTTAGCCAATAAACAAATAACTGTATTAAAACACTCTCCCTACTCACCTGATCTGGCCCCAAACAACATTTTATTATCCAAAGATAAGGGAAATATTGAAAGGAAGACATTTTGATGACATTCAGGACACCAAGAGTAGTAAGACAACAGCTCTGAAGGCCATTCCAGCAAAAGAGTTCCAAAATTGCTTTGAAGGGTGGACTAGATACTGGTGTCAGTATATAGCTTTCCAACAGAAGTATTTTGAAAGTGACCATAGTGATATTCAGGAACAACATATGACATACTTTTTCTAGGAAGAGTTCACAAACTTAATTTTCAGGCCTCCTATATATAGAATATTTAGAGGCAATTGTCAAAAGCTGGATATTAATAAAGATAATAGTGGACAAATCTCAGTCAAGACTGTTCAAGAAAAGAGAGTGGGTGAATAAATAAATAATGACTTATAAACAAGACTAACTTCAGTCAAACTATTAGAACTTGTAAGAATTTCAGGGGCGGCACCTGTGGCTCAGTCAGTAAGGTGCTGGCCCCATATACCAAGGTTGGCAGGTTAAAACCCAGCCCCTGCCGAACTGCACCAAAAAAATAGCCAGGCGTTGTGGCAGGCACCTGTGGGAGGCTGAGGCAAGAGAATCGCCTAAGCCCAGGAGTTGGAGGTTGCTGTGAGCTGTGTGACGCCATGGCACTCTACCAAGGGTGAGAAAGTGAGTCTCTACAAAAAAAAAAAAAAAAAGTATTTCAGTAAATTTGCCAGATGAACAAAAGATAAATACACAATATTAATTTCTCTCATTTCTATATATCATTGCAAATAATTTGAAATGTACTTTTTAGAAGTATACTATTTTTGATCAGTAATACAACTGTAAAATGTCTACAGATAAATACAATAAAATATTCATAAGACTTTTAAAAATAAAATACTGCCCTTATTAAAGTAATGAAGATGAAGACTCAGTAAGGTAAAGATGACAATTTAATGCCAACATAATTTCAATTATTTTGGTGAAACCACGTCCTAAAAATCATTTGAAAGGACAAGAATGCTCAAGACAAATTTAAATGGAAAGACAATAAAAATCCATTAAAAGAAAAAACTTCATAAATCAAGCTCTACTCCTAATTTATCCACTAAGAATTTATTTATGAGCCTATAATAATCTATTCAATCCTCTTGGGCCTGTGTTTCTCCATACACCTCATACAAAGTGGTCTCTTTGCTCATGTAGACACTTACCCTTTCTTGATTAAATTAGCCCCCTCTCCAATAACGTACAATTCATAGCCCTGCATTTTATGACACCTTCTCTCTCTGAAATATTACTGATACATTATTTTCATTGCATTATTGTTTAACTCTTCTTCTCCTCCAAATTAAAAAGAAAAAACAACAACAAAAACCTCCCGTGTCTTTATTCCTTCTCAGTCATTTTCACATCAATGTTCCTTATACCTGAACTGATACCTGGCACACAGTATATTCTCAATAAGGTTTTGTTAAATAAGTGAAAGTATCAATTCTCACCTATATTCTATAATCCCCAGTGTGATAAACTGAAAATAAAATTCCAAAAAGTCTGATGATTTTTTAAAAAGTAAACACTGTAATGAAAGCTATCCTCATTGTTTCACCATTGGCAAGAAAAAAAGAGAGAGGACAAATAAACAAAGATAAAATATATAAACAAGACAAACTGCAGACACATTATTAAAATGTTTGCTCAATAAACCCCAAAGGGCATATCTGTGGTGAGAAGAACATGACTGTCTATTCCAAAGAGGATAGAGAACATTGATAACTATTCCAAGTCCTATCACACATATTTCAGCTGCAAAGATTATATTCACCATATCAGGATTGCTTCATAGTGGAAATGTTAAACAACTTTCAAGGATTAATAAACTTTCTTGTTCAGTAATTTGAAAGACTATTTGGGTTCCAACTCACATTACACCAGTTACCAGTTGTGCAAACATGTATTATGTACAAGTTATTTAATTTCTCTGAATCTCATTTTCTGATGTTTAAAATGTAGTCAACAATAAGTATTTCTTAAAGCTAATATGCAATTATATGAAATTACAAATAATATAATTATAAAGACTCTAGAATAGTGTTTGGAATCTCTTGAATATCAAATAAATTCTCTCCATTTATTTTATTTTATTTTATTGTCTTTATTATTAAATCATAGCTGTGTACAATAGTGCAATCAAGGGGTACAATGTGCTAGTTTCATACACAATCTTAATTATTTTCATCAAAGTGATTAACATAGCCTTCCAGGCATTTTCTCAGTTATTATATGAAGACATTTGTATTCTAGATTTAGAAAGATTTACCTGTACCCTTCTAAGATGCACCGTAGATGTGGCCCCACCAATTACCCTCCTTCCACCCAACCTCTCCCTTCCCCTCCCTACCCTTGCTCCTTTCCCCATATTCTTGTGTTATAGTTGGGTTATACCCTTCATACAACAGCTATAAATTAGCTTCATAGTAGGGCTGAGTACACTGGATACTTTTTCTTCCATTTTTGAGATACTTTGCTAAGAAGAATATGTTCCAGCTCCATCCATGTAAACATAAAAGAGGTAAAGTCTCCATCTTTCTTTAAGACTGCGTAATATTCCATTGTATACATGTACCACAATTTATTAATCCATTCGTGGATCGATGGGCACTTAGGTTTCTTCCATGACTTAGCAATTATGAATTGGGTTGCAATGAACATTCTGGTACAGATGTCTTTGTTATAATATGATTTTTGGTCTTCTGGGTATATATCTAGTAAAGGAATTATAGGATCAAATGGCAGGTCAGTTTTTAGATTTCTAAGTATTCTCCAAACATCCTTCCAAAAGGAATGTATTAGTGTGCATTCCCACCAGTGGTGTAGAAGCCAACCTATGCCTCTTTAGAGGACAGTTTAAACCATTCACATTAATTGAAACCAATGATAAATCTTGAGAAGATCTAGTGGACATTTTTAATCCTTGTGTCGCTGTGTGAGTTGGACTTTGATAAAAAGTTTCTGGATGAGTTTACTTTTGCGTTGGGGGATTACGCTGGTCGTAATGGAGAATAGGTCTGAGACTATCCTGGAGAGCTGGTTTAGTTATGGCAAATTTCTTCAACATGTGGATGTCATTAAAGTATTAATTTCTCCATCATAAATGAAGCTCAGTTTAGATGGATACAAGATCCTGGGTTGAAAGTTATTTTGTTTTAGGAGATTAAAAGCCAATGACCATTCTCTTCTCACTTGAAAAATTTGATCAGAGAGATCTGCAGTTATTCTAACATTCTTCCCCTTGTAGGTTATCGATTTCTTGCGCCTGGTTGCTTTCAAAATTTTCTCCTTCATATTTACTTTAGTGAACTTAATTATGATGTGCCTGGGGGATGTCTTATTCAGGTTGAGTTGTGCTGGGGTTCTGAAACTGTCTCCTATCTGAATTTCAGAATCTCTTGGCATGTCTGGAAAGTTCTCTTTCATAATCTCATGAATAAGGGATTCTGTGTCTTGTGAAGCTACTTCATCGCTTCTAGGGATTCCTATGAGGCGAATATTGGTTTTCTTTGAGTTATCCAAGACCTCTCTGAGAGAGTGATCTGTTTTTGCCTTCCATTTCTCTTGCTCTTTGGAGGTTTGAGGGCATTTGAAAGCTTTGTCTGCCATGTCAGAAATCATTTCTTTTTCTTGCTCCATTCTGTTATTGAGGGATTCTACTGAATTTCTCAGATCTTTAAAGGCTGCAACTTCTTGTCTCAATGTGTCAAAATCTTGACAGGCCTGGTGGTCTCCAGTGGGGTCCCTAGAAGAAGGCTGGCCTGCGAAGGCCCCATGGGTGCCAGGTGGAGGCCTGCCCAGTTGCCAGGAGTGACCCTGGCCAGAGGCCTGGCGGTCACGTGTGGAGTCCCTGGCAGAAAGCAGACCTACAGAAGCCTGGCAAGTGTGGGATGCAGGGCCAGGCTGTTGCCGGGGGAGTTCCTGTCTGGGGGAAGGCCTGCAGAGGCCTGGCAGTAGCCAGCGGAGTCCCTGGCAGAAGGCTGGCCTGCAGACGCCCCGTGGGTGCCAGGTGGAGCCCCGAGCAGTCACCGGAACTGTCCCTGGCCAGGGGCGGACCTGCAGGTGCCCTGCAGGTGCCAGGCAGAGGCCGATGCAATCGCCATGGGAGTTCCTCTCCAGGGGCCGACCTGCAGAGGCCTACGGAAGCCCCGCAAGCATGGGGTGCAGATGGCAGGCCTACTGAAGCCCCATAAGCACGGGGTGTAGGGCCAGGTGGTCACCAGGGGAGTTCCTTGCCCAGGGTGGGCTGCAGAGGCCTAGGGGTTACCAGTTGGGGTTACTGGCAGAAGGCAGGCCTGCAGAAGCCCTTCAGGCTTGGATGCAGGGCTGCACAAGCGCCAGGGGATTAACTGGACAGGCGCGGATCTGCAGGGCCCCTGTGGGTGCCCGGTGGAGGACTGAATTGTCACCGGGGGAGTTTCTGGCTGGGGGCAGGCCTGCAGAGGCCTGGCAGTCGCCGGCAGAGTGTCTAGCAGACAACAGACCTGCGGAAACCAGGCAAGCTCGGGCGCAGGTCCAGGCATTTGCTGTGTGAGTTCCTGGCCATGAGCTGCCCTGCAGAGGCCTGACAGTTGTAGGCAGAGTTCTTGACAGAAGTCGGACCTGCGAAAACCCTGCAGGCTTGGGGTACAGGACCGCACAGTCGCCAGGGGATTTACTGGCCATGGGTGGGCCTGCAGGGGCCCTGCGGCTGCCAGGCGGAGGCCCATGCCATTGCTGAGGGAGTTCCTGGCAGTTGGGGGCAGACCTGCAGAGACCTGGCAGTTGCCGACAGAGTTTCTAGCAGACAGTGGGCCTGCAGAAGCCCAGTAAGCATGGGGCACAGGGCCAGGCAGCTGCCTGGAGAATTCGTGGGCCGGGGGAAGTCCTGCAGAGGCCTGGCAGTTGCAGGCAGAGTTCCTGGCAGAAGGCAGGCCTGTGGAAGCCCTGCAGGCTCAGGGAGCAGGGTCACACAGTTCCCAGGGGATTTACTGGTCAGGGGCAGGCCTGCGGTTTCCCTCTGGGAGCAAGGAGGAGGCCCGCGTGGTCACTGGGGGAGTTCCTGGCCAGGGGCAGACCTGCGGAGGTCTGGAAGTTGCCATCAGAGTTTCTAGCAGACGGCGGACCTGCAGAAGTCCAGAAAGCATGGGGCGCAGGGCCAGGCACTCGCCTGTGGCTTTCCTGGCCAGAGGGAGGGAGGAAGGTTCGCCACGGCCCTCCTGGAGTCTTTTCCCGGTGGGGCACTTGTTCTGGCAGGTGGGGGTGGGAGCACTCCTCAGGGACCTCCTCCTTCAGTTTTAGCGGGGGTTAGGCTTCTGGTTCGTCAGGTAAGGGGGGAAGGGTGTACAGTAAGTTCAGAATGGTGGGGAAACTTTTAGTTCAGTTTTTCTGCCTAGCAATAGAGTTTTCAGAGTCACACCGGGGTGCTCAGGGGAAGCACACCCCACTTCCCACTTCTCTTCTGTGGGGTGAGACAAGAGGTCCACAGTTCACCGCTTGTCTATAGAAAACCCACAGGAGCAAAAGAGGAGGAAAAAAAGAAAGGAAAAAGTTAAGCAAGAAACTCCAAGCTTTCTTGGGGGAAGGGATGGACACTCTTCCTTTCAGATAAATTTTGTACCTGAAGCTTGCTTTCTTGGAGTTGTAGCCTGTCTCAACAGAGGTGACCCACAGAAATCACTTCTCTCTCTTGGCTGGGCTCCCAGTATTCAGCTTAATTGTGCAGTTTCTGGAGGTTATCTTCACTTTTGGACAGGAGCCTTTTTCGGAAGCTGCTTCCAGTCAGCCATCCTGCTCTGTCCCCCTAAATTCTCTCCATTTCTAAGAAACAATAGAGAGAAACTGGATGGATCAAAAATAATCTCAAATTATAAAGTAACACTTTATAATTAGTAAACACACTAATATCATGTGTTTTAGGGATATTCTGATGGATAAGAAAGAAGAATGATAATCTTTACTAGCAACTTCCTTTATAAATGCAAACCTCCCACTCTCCATGGAGTATTACTTGAATAGGCATGCACTGTTTGGGGGATGGGATATGAGCGAAGGTGTGTAAGTATGAGGCCATTTCTATATGCACATATTGTAATAAAGGATGATATCAGGGAGACTTTAGGGATGCCCCATGCCCTGATTTCTAGATGTTGAGTATAATTTGATAATTTCAGAATAGTAATGAGAATGGTAGTTTTGACACTGCTATATGCCCTTCAATTTCCAAAAAAGGTGGGGTAGTAGAGTTGGCAGTAAGGAGAGTGTTTTGCTTTAGTATTTTAGACAACCTTGTTCTCTCTAGGATCTGTCAAGATGAAAACAAGTCAAACTGAAATCCTTGTGACCTGCAAATGAAATAAAATGGAGTCCACATGCCTATGTTCTCCAACTAGAAGAGGGAGCACCAGGTATTAAAGACTTTTGTTAATTTTCACTGATTCAGCAATTACATATTGAGTGATAAGATAGCTATTGTACAAAACTCTAATGTTCTTTTACCATTCTTTGTCCATTTCTCTAGAAATCTACCTTGTAGAGTCCTACCAGATATATCAATTCATTCTATTCTCATCTCTGTCTATTTTAAATGTACTTTCTCTACATTGATCTAATACATTTATTTTTTTAACTAACTAATTCTAGGAACCTCAGGTCACATAAACTAAAATGTTTGTCTCCTGAACTCAGTTAACCTACCTGTCTTTATTTGTGTTCAGCTCTGTACTTTGAAAACCACCCCCAGGTAGAAAGCCTGGATGATTACAGAGCCAATCATGTTGCCAGACATTAGAAGGCCCAAAATAAGCAGGTTCACGTACGCATGAAGGTTATAACTAAGTGGAGAAGAAGGACAAAAAAGTAAAAATTTAAAATGGGAAAATTGCAAAAAAAAATAAATTTCAGCCAGAAAACAAGGGGCTGATATATAACAATAAATTATTAGGACTTCCTTAAATGGAGTGGTCAGCGAAACTATCTGGGGGAAGGCGCCATAAAGCTACAATCATAAGAATAAGGAGGTCCCACAGAGAGGATAGGGGAAGTATAGTCCAGGAAAGGACATTCATAGGCAAAGGTCTTGAGGTGGCAGATGGCATATGAATAACTGCAGGGAGAACCAATATGGTCAGAACAAACTGAACAATGGAATAATGAAGCATGAACCTGGTGAGATAAGACAAAATCTAGGTCTTGTGAGTTTTTACACATTATAGCAAGAAGACTACATTTTATTCTAAGGGCAAAGGAAGCCACTGAAAGTCTAAAATATGGGAATTATAAGATTTAATTTATTTCCAGAGGACATTAATTTTACTACTGTATGGAGAATGAATAAGAAAGGAACAACTCTGGAAAACAGATGAGTATAAAGATTGGGATGACAGTTAGGTGAGAGGTGATAAAATGATAGAGCATGTGGCTATCAGTGAAGATGATAAGAATTGCATAGATTTGAGGCGTACCTTTGAACTGATAGGACTGCTCATGATTTGAATATGGAATGTGAAGGAAAGAGATGAATTGACATGACTTCTGATTCTTGCATGAACAATTTGGTATTTGTGCCATTCATTAAAATAGTAAAGACCAAATAAAGCACACTCTGGGTGAGGATGTGCTGTAGATATTAAGAGTTCCTTTGAAGAGAATGTTGAGATTAAGAGATCTATTAAAGTACCAAGTGGAGGGCAGTGCCTGTGGCTCAAAGGAGTAGGGTGCTGGCCCCATATGCCGGAAGTGGCAGGTTCGAACCTAGCCCCGGCCAAAAACTGCAAAAAAAAAAAAAAGAAAAAAGTGCCAAGTGGAGAAATAAATACTTGGAAATGTAAAACTAGAACTTAGAGATGTGTTCTACATTTCTAATTTAAAGAACCAATTTTTGCTCATGTAAAAAATAAAATGTAATTATTGACTTCTGCCTCTGGCTACACATGAGTAACTGGGGCTAAAACCACCCTCAAGTGATAACTATAAACTATGCCAAAAAAAAAAAAAAAATAGACATTGGGAAAAGGGGGACCAGGACTTTGATATTGGAGACAAGAGAAAAAAAATGAGATGGGCCTGATCATCATCTGCCTGAGGTAATTTTAAGACTAGAGATCAGTGATCTTACTGAGTTTCAGAGATTAGCATCTGAGTTCAGAGAAGATAAGATTTCTAAAATTGGCAGAGAGAATTTCAGAGAGCAAAAACACCCAAATATCTAAGTAGGAGAGTTTTTTGAATCTTTGGCTGAATATCAATTAGCACATATTATGAGCAAGAACAACTTTTAAGAAAAGAACAAATAATAGGGTAGCTATAGCACAATTCCAAGCAGTCACACAGGATTGGAAATGGTTTCATTTTTTACCAATATAGAGAGACTTCATTGAATCTACTTGGAAATTAATGGATAGACAAGAGACCACACCACAAAAGTAGGAGTGAATTAGTTCTGAACTTCAGGCTACTCTAGATTCACCCTTAAAGAATTTATAAATAAGTCCCCAAAGGATCAAACTAATCTACAATTAACTTAATTTTCTATGGGGAAGAGGTCTAACACGGTTTAAAAGAAAATTTAAATAACTAGCAATCAAAAATGTGAGATTCATAATGTCTGACAACCAGTGCAAAATATTAAAATATGAAGAAATGGGAAAATGTAGTCCATTACCAGGAGAAAAATCAATCTAAAGAAATAGACCCAGAAATGACAGGGATGATAACATTAGCAGGTGAGCACATTTAAAAAGTTATTATAAATATATTACAAACATTAAAATATGTCAAGGAAAACATGAACATGATGAAAAAGGTGATGTGAAGAAGAATAAAATGTAATTTTTTGAGATGAAAAATTACACTGAATGGCACTTAACAACAGACTAGATTCTGTGGAAGAAGATATCAGAATATATCAATAAACTTGAAACATAGAAATAAGGTCTATTCAAAATGAAGCACATATAAAAAAACTACTAAAGGAAAACCAAAAACTGAACAGAATCTTCCTATGATAATACCAAGTGGTCTAATATACAAATAATTAAAGTTTCAGAAAGAAAAAACTATATATGTGTGGGGCAGAACAAGGGCAGTAAATAAAAATATTTGAAGAAATGATAGACAAAACGTTCTAAATTTAATGACAGCTCTCTCATAAATCCAGAGAGCTCAATAAAATCCAAAAAGGACAAAGTCACACTCGCACATACACACAAACACAAATGTGGGCACACACATCAATGCACATCTTAATAATACTGCTAACAAATAGAGATGAGAGAATTTTTACACATATAGAAAAATATACATTATATAATAAAAATAAATATAAGATTGATAATGGATTTATCATACATGACAATGCAATTAAAATACAATGGAATTGGAATGAAAAATTTGTCAGCTTGAAATTCTATATATAGTGAAATTATGTTTTAAAGCAAATTAAAATAATAGCTTTTTCAGACAAACTAAAGCTAAGAAAATTTTTCAACAGAAGACCTTTGCTACAAGAAATAATAAAACTTCTTCAAGCAAAAGAAAAATGATGCTAGATGGAAACTCAAGTTTAAAGAAATAAAATTATACTGTCAATGTAAATATGTTAATATATGATGTATTTTTCACTTATATGAATTATTTAAATTTAAATGAATGTTTAAGACAAAATGAATAACAAGCGTGGAGTCTAACACATGCAACAGTAAAACGTAATTCGATGAATGGGAGAAGGGAAATGAAATTAAGTTGTAATTAAGTGGATATTAATATTATGTGAAAATTGATTGTGGTAAGTTAAATTTGTAAACTATAAACCATAGAGTAGCCATTAAAAATAGCACAAAGAAAAAAAAAAAGAACAAAGATACTAGGCTTGGCGCCTGTGGCTCAACGGGCTAAGGCGCCAGCCACGTACACCTGAGCTGGCTGGTTCGAATCCAGCCCCAGGACCCGCCAAACAACAATGACGGCTGCAACCAAAAAAATGGCCGGGCGTTGTGGCGAACGCCTGTAGTCCCAGCTACTTGGGAGGGAGAGGCAAGAGACTCGCTTGAGCCCAGGAATCGGAGGTTGCTATGAGCTGTAATGCCATGGCACTCTATCCAGGGTGACAGCTTGAGGTTCTGTCTCAAAAAAAAAAAAAAAAAAACAGAACAAAGATACTACCAATAAGGTAGTAATGGGATAAAATAAAACCTTTAAAAAGTGTTAAGTTAATCCAAAAGAAGGTAAGTAAAAAAGAAGAAAAAAAGAAAAGAACAGATGGGACACATACAAAACAAACAGTAAGATGGCAGATACAAACCTAATCATATTAATAGTTTTGTTAACTATTGCAGGCCCAATATTCCAATTAATAACAAAAATTATCAAATTGACAAAAGGCAAAAGGAAGACTCAAAATAGATTTGTCTGCAAAAAGTATATTTTAGATATAAAGGCACAAATAGGTTAAAAATGAGAGGATGGAAAAAATATACCAAGAAAGCATCAACATAAACAAAACTGAAAAGTCTTAACATCAGGAATAGTAACCTTTAGAGCAAGGAATCCTTCCAGCTACAAAGAGGGACATTTCACAATAAAAGGATCAATCATCAAGAAGAAATAATAATTTGTTTATTTAACGAATAGTAGAGTTTCCAAATACATGAAACACTATTCACAGAACTAAAAGGAGAAACAGGCAAAGGTATAGCTACAGTTGGAGATTTCAATACCCCTCTCTCAGTAAATAATAAAACAAGTAGACAGAAAATCAGTACAGAGAAGCAAAATCTGATGTGTGCTAGCAACTGAAAGTAATTGGCTTTATAAGAAAACTCATTATAATACAGTAGAAAACACTTCCTTTCCTAGTGCATATGGAACAAATCACTAAGATTGACCATATTCTAGGCCATAAAACAATTTTCATCAACTTCAAAAGAATCAAAATCATACAGAGTATGTTCTCTAATCACAAGAAATTTGATTAGAAACCAATAACAGAATGATAGTGGAAAATGTCCAAATAGTTGGAAATTAAAGAACACACTTCTAAATAACCCTGAGAGTAAAATAAATAAATAAATGAATCTTGAAGGAAATTAGTAAATATTTTAAACTGAAAAACCCAATGATTTATAGGGCAAGTTTCAAAGTGAAGTTGTTACTTTTCTCAGGATTCTAAAAATCCCTTATTATATTGCTATTGTAATTAAGTCTTTCATTACTGTTAACTTCATCCTAATCAGTCCTCTCTGGCCATACGTCTTCCCCCCATCTTCTGGGCATCCGCCCCAAAAGTGGTGGGCCAGTGGGACAATCCCTGGATTAGAATTAAATCTTGAATTTGCCAATAGCCAGTTGCTATGGTCTGAATGTCTCCCCCAAAATTTATATGTTGAAACTTAATCTCCAGTGTGATTAATATTAAGAGTTGGGACTTTTAGAACGTGATCAGTACAAGGGCTGCACCCTCATGGATGGGATTGATGCCCTTATAAAAGAGGCTTTAGAGAGCTGCCTAGCACTTCCTCTCTTCCGCATGTGAGGACACAACAATAAGGTACAAGCCCTCACCAGACACTGAATCTGCTGGCACCTTGATCTTGGACTTCCCAGTCTCCAGAACTGTGAGAAAATAAATTTCTGCAAATTGTATTATTTTATCACAGAGGCACAGACTAAAATACCAGTCCAGTCATTTCCCTTAACTAAGCCTTATTTTTCACATGTAAAGTGACAAAATTGGGCAGAATGATCTCAACAACAGGTGACCAACGTGTCACAGGTGGCCTTGTCACCCAAATCCCTGAATCTCAAGAAATTCTCTAGTTTTCGAAAACCATGTGGTTAGTGGTTTCTATTTCAAAGATCCTTCCAACTCTAACACTTCATTACCCAAAGCTTTTCACTAATATTTTACTTTTACAATATTTTTCTTTTCATGCCATCTTCTTGATTTTGTTCTCTTAGGAGTTTGGGGTAAAAGTTCTTGACCTTTGACCAAAAGTTCTTGACCTTGACCAAATGTTGATCCATTTCCAGAAGAACTTCATGTCCTTTGATCAGACTAAACTCAATTCAAGTTAACCTGGTTTTCCATTTCCATCATGAAGAGACCATTTAGGGGACTAAGAGCATTTCCAGATTTTTTTTCTAATTCTTAATATCTTATATGTTTCCATGTTGTAGATTATTCTGTGGCGGTTGCTGGTATATCCACTAAGTGTTCCTCAGCTATAAGGCAGGGTAGCCCAAAGCAATGGCTATTGGAATCAGTACATCTGATGACTGGGAGAATTAATCAATTGTTCTTCCCTTAGTTTTTCCTCAGCCTTTCCTCAGACACTTTCATAATCTTATTCTGTTATTCTAGTCAGTTGGGGGCGGGGGAATCAAATTATAAAGTGTTGGATCCTCATTGCCTTTCTTAGAGGGAACAGACAAAAAGGAAACTAATCTACCACATATGCCTACTCTTAAACTCATTATTTTCAATTGTACAATACACTAATTATATAATTAAAAATGATTAATATACTAATATTTTCTGTCATCCATGGAAAACACACAAGGAAAGGGAGAAGATGCCTTCTCTAATGCCTTGAAATAATTAACAAGATAACAAAAGCTATGGCTTTCACATTTGATAACATGAGGTCAGCATGAAAATTAAATTATGTCATAAACAAACCATGGCAGTTTATTGAAAGGCATTGCGTTTCTCTTAAAAACATGATACTTCAAAGAAATAACTAAAAAATAAATATATCTGCATATTATATTATAAATCACCTAGTGATTTTTAAAGTTAGAAGAAAAAATGAAGTAAGCATCAGAGAGGAATATGTATACTGACAATGCATCTTACTAGATATTACAGTTACATTAAATTACTTGTCTCTTCTCTAGATGAAATTTCTGCTTTAAAAAAATAAAAGAAACTACAGTGTTTTTTCTAAAAAGCCCCTGAATGCAGCAAAGATTTGATGTGTGTGATAGTGGAGTTAAGAAAACCTCTGAATTTGGTATTATTCTGTGTGTTGGTCCCAAAATAGTGCTAATTTTTATTCTCCAAGAGAACAAGTCTCCTAGTTTTTGTTTGCAGCTTCCTCCAAAACTAAGACTCAGACGTAAATTCATGGAAGTTGAGTTGAAGACATTTAGAGTGACAGCTCATATTGTATTCATAATCACCCACTCTCCCCACCCTACTGCTGGAGAAAGCCACATGCACCAGATATCATTTTGGCCTTTTATGCAAATGCAGTGCTCCTGAATCTACCACAGATGCCCAAGGAAAGAGATTATACTTAAAATGAACCTTTTAACAAGAGAAAGGTCTACCCCTGTCTCCAGATTACCATCTCTGGGACCCTGTCCCATCATCAGCTGTAGGACACCTCTGCTTTTAGAACTATTCCCATTTCATACGTAGGAGCATTTGTGCAGTAGCTTTAAAGATTGCATACCAAGTCTTACCATTACTTGTTCTCTGGCCTTTATGCTTCAGCATGAATAACAGAGTTTCTGCCATGGCCCAGTACTTAATTACACATATTTTTACTGAGATCAAGAAGTTGGGCTTCAGTCCCTGCCTCAGTAACCTGCATGAGGTTCCAGGATCCTCCTCCCCCTGGAACTGTGTCTACAAGCAGCTCTTCCGCCTTTGTGAACTCATCAGGTAAGGAAGCCTGACCCTTTCCAGGATGACCTCGCTCATCACCTGGGAAGTCTGGGCTTTTCTGGTGACTCTATTCTTCATGCAGCAGCATGAAACCAAGTTGAATTCTCTTCTGGACAGTTGTGAAATCCAGAGAGAGAGACTTAGACTTGACTCAGTGGACAATGAGAAGCCAGGCTAAGTGCTTAAATAGGAATGCAAATTAATGAAAGTGGCTTTCAGGTAAATAAATCTGGCAAGAGTAAGACAATGACTAAATACAAATAAATCTGCCTGGTACACAGCCCATCAAGTCCATTCATACTGCCTTTTTCCTGATCACGGACGCAAGTTTATATTGCTCCTCACTTTTGACTCTGAAAGTGAACCAGAAATAAGGGTTTGAGAGGCTGGTTATTCTTATCCTCTCTAGTGGATTCTTTTTCTCCTTTATATCACTTCCATCTTTAGAAAACAAAAACCTGCTGCCTTTATGACAAGAATGATAAAAACAGGGATGGTAATAAGGTACTTAGAAAATGACCAGAGTAAGATTGAAACCAACCTAGGTATTCTCAAATATCGTAAGTGCCTCTCCAAA
The DNA here is from genome assembly GCA_963573935.1 of Arctocebus calabarensis. Taxonomy (NCBI): domain Eukaryota; kingdom Metazoa; phylum Chordata; class Mammalia; order Primates; family Lorisidae; genus Arctocebus; species Arctocebus calabarensis. The sequence goes on from CAUYON010160678.1 coordinate 46,926, forward strand.
TGTTCGAGCTCCAAAACAATTCAAATGCATTTAGTAGGATGTTTTCCATTCCTTACTTAATCCCAGGTGTGCTTTAACGAAAACAGAATTTAAATATTTCTTATGCCTTCACGCTGGAGTAAGCCAAATGTGATTTGGAAGGAGCTATCTGATATTCAAGAAAACCTTTCTACTTTTTAATGAAAGTTTGTTTTTTCCTTAAAAGAGGTAATAAGAAATCTAATGCAAACCAAGTCAGAATGTTGCAAATATAACTAGAAGCCTAAACCACAGTTATTCAACTCAGTGTGTTCCTTTTTTTTCTAACAATATGCCTCAGTTCCTTGTTCATTTTAAGAGACATTTCATGTACATGGTGTACTTCTCACTCTTAAATCTCAATGTTCATTTTCACAGCCACAGCAGAGATCAATCAGCTAAGCCAATGTATAATTGATGTGGCTGTAGATTTTACCCCCAGCCCAAAACAAAGGGGACACAACAGACACAGAGTGCCCAGAAGGGCATAGGGAAGATTGAAATCCATTGAAGAGAAGCCAATAAAAAAGCAGACTGACTTAAAGTATGGCAGATAATATTTGAAGGAACCCCAGAACTCATGTATAGAAAAATGAGTCTAAGAGTGGGAATTTAACAGCTCTGCAATGTTCTTGGTTTCGTTTCTCTGTCCCTTCCACTCAAGCAATCTTTAAACTGCTTAGGGGATAGTCCTTATTAGCTCGGGCAGTGGGAGAGGGGAAAGGCCTAGTTCAGGATCACATAGTACAGATGTCCATTTTTAAAAGCTGATGAACATAATAGTAAAAACAAATACGCCTTTTTAGAAGCAAATAACTGAATTTGAAAACCTGGGTTTGAGTACAGTCCTTACGAACTTATTACTATTACTTATTACTCAACTTACTAGCTGAGTAAACAGGGCAGTTCAATGAACTGCTTAAAAACTCAGTCTCCTGATTTGGTTAAATTAAATAATCATATCCACTTCACGGGGTAGTGTAAGAATATGTCATTCTAGAGATTGTCATCAGTATCGTCTATCCATGTGCTCCCGTTTTTTCCATTTGGAAAAGGGAATAGCAAATGGAGCACCCAGTGGAACAGCTGAGGCAGACATTCTTCCCCTAGCACCTCTATAAGAAAGAACTAAGGTGCCCTAAAACTGACTTTGAAATTATAAAATACCTAATGAATTTTTTTAAGTATATGTATTTTATTTAGCAGTATTTGGGGATATACTTGCTAAGGTGCAAGTGGCCCTGGATAAAGCAGCCTTAATTTTTCAGAGTAGGTATTAGCTTCAAACTAGGCCTCAGAGGAGATTATGTCCAACCTTGTCACTTTACAAATCGGAAAACTGAGAGAAAAGAGAAACTTCTGTACAGTCATACAACAAGTAACCAAACTTAAGCTACAGAGTCCCATGAAAGCTTTCTGTCTGCCCCACAAGAGGTCAGGGATGTAATTCTCAATTTAGCTAAGCTAACACATTGCACATGCTCTGCCACACCCCTAGGGTATTATCCATATTGTAGGACCATTCAGAATAAATGACAAGTGCCGTCCTTTCCTAAACTCCCACATCTCAGAGGACCAGCAACTTTCAAAGAGAGACCCAGCTAAGAGAAACAATTGAGAAGTGAAAATTTGCCTCAACTTTTTCTTAGCATGAAAGAAAAATGTCTAAGAACTCTGAGAAAGACTACCACAAATTCACTAGAATAAAGTGTTTTCCTTCCTTGTGAATTAGCCATAAAAAGAGTGACCCAAACAAAACTCATTGTTTGAAGATTGACTACCCCTCCTATCCTAAAGAGATGATAAGAAACTACACAGTCAGCAGTTCAAAGAGAAGAAAGAGTGAGCAGGGAAGCTCCACCCAGAAGCTGATAGATTTCCTATAGAACTATGATCTTTCTTATCTAGAGGGAAGTTTTGTTTTCTTGTCAATCAATCCCAGCAGATCTTCTGAGGGTTGACCACACCTTGGGCTGAGGAATGCTCAGGAAGGAATGTGGGAAGGAAGAGGGGAGAGGCGATTTCCTTAGGGCCCAGCCGCTGGCAAGTGTCCATACCCTGGGAAAGTGGTGGTATAGGAATTCCTCTGCTAGGAGAGCAGCCAGAACAGCAGGAACAATGCTGTGAGCCGCTGCTGGTGACTCCCAGGACACGCCTTGAGCAGTGCAGTCCACAGGCAGCGGGTTATGCCAGAACACGTTCTGGACTCTGAGAGTGGAGTGTGGTGTTTGCTTTCCTTGTTCAATCAAGCTGCCAACACGTAGCGTTGTTCTCAGGCTAGCTCTTTTCTAGAGAGGCAATTAGCTTCAGCCAAGGTTAAAGCGACAGAATAACTAAAAAGGCAGACCACAGAAGAGAAGCCCTGTTAGGACTTCCCAATTGCCAGTTTCGTGGCTCTTGGCTGATGGTTCCCCCGAGGGAAACTGCTTTGACTACCAAAGTGATCCCTTTATTTGTAGTTTCTGGTTCAGCTGCAGAGACATAAGAACTTGGGGTGGTCTCTTCCTGATAAGGCAATGCAGAAATTATTTAACAGTTAAAGGGCCACGCCTGTTGCACCCATGGCCTTTGAGGGTGGAGGCAGAGACAGACTTCTGCCTTGGCCAAAGCACCAAGTAACACTAACAGTAACACTCATTTAGTTTAAGTTAAAATAGCCTATTTCTATAACAGTCTTCCTCCTATTTAGAGAAATTTCTTCTTTCACTTTCAAAATTAAGGTACCCTGGTGAGAAGAACTTTACTGTTATGAGACAAAATTTCTTCCAGCTAGCTCAATGCAGGGAAAAGCCAAAATAAACCAAGAAATGTCAGTTTTAAAGGTCTTATTCAAAACAAAATTTCCTCCTTCTTAAGGGCCATGGAAGTTGCTTGGAGAGCAACTGTCAGGATCATTTGGCCTCCTTTTCTCTTTCCCTCTAATGAGCAGGGTGCAGAGCTAGCCCTTCCAGAGCATTTTTTTGGAAGCTTCGTAGCCTTCTAATTTGGTACATTAGTGACCTCTAGAGGACAGGATTTTGCTCCAGGCTCAATATTAATGTTACAAAAAAAATCATCACTCTGGGGGATGTGAATGCATTATCAATTTTATAACTGGAAAATGTTTTTTGGCCCTTAAAGGACATAAAAGGTTTTAAAAAATTATCTTCTTTGAGGTAAAATCTTCATGGTGTCAAGTGATCTATTTTCCTGTAAATGAAAAGATTTTGTTGTTGATGAAAATCTGAAAAACAGATGTATTTGTTTTGTTCTGCAGAGACGTAGCCCATTTTCTGATGGCTTCCCAACATGGCTGAAACATCAGCAGTTAGCTAAAGTGGATGTCTTTAGCTTCCTTTCCCTACTCCCTATCCCTCAGTGGCCTACCTGATACTCAAGAATGTCAGAAAGAAACCTCTCTAAGCCTACAGGGCTTTGCATTTCCAGGCTGTCAGTGAAGTAGGCAGCAATGCTCCACATGTTTTCCTTTACCCGCAGAACTTTCAACAGTGGTGAGAGGGCTTAGGGAGGTTCTCAGACCATAGAGGTTGGGTTGAGGTGTGATTGCACAATGGGGCTGTAACCTCCATAGCCCTTCCAAAGGTCCTGGAACAGAGGTCCCTTTCATTCACACAGAGAGAACAGAGCTTTGCATCACTTTTACTCTTAGGCAGTAACATAAATTCCCAACTACACAGTGTGAATTTTAAGTCTCCCCCTAAGGGACTCACTGACTCACTCTCCTTATTAGTCAAGAAGATCCCTACAACTGAGCCAGGAGAAAGGAGATCGGAGATTGGACACGCCTCACCATGCCTCCTCCCCTTTTTAGACATGTCCTTTTGGACTCACTATCAGGCCTAAGGCCGTGCAAGACCCGCCTGCTTTGTCTCTATTTAACAGACCCTTTATCTGTAGCATTCCGTTTCTCTGATTCCTGGTCTTTTAGACAAAACCTAACTCTTTCAGCCAATTGTCAGTTAAAGAATCTTTAAACCCACATATTACTTGTAAGCCCCCACTTCCAGATGTACCATCTTTTATGCCCAAACCAATGTATGTTTTCCAAGTATTGATTTATGGCCTCATCTATAATTCCTGTCTCCCTAAAATGTATAAAACTAAACTCTAACCCCACTACTGAGAGTCCGCTTGCTCCAGGCTTCTTGGGTGTGGCTCACAGTCATTGTCCTCAAATTTGGCTCAGAATAAACCTCTTTAAACTATTTTAATGAATATGGCTGCTTTACCATCAACCATATCCATGAGGCACAAGATCTCCACCTGCAGTGGAGGGCCTTTTAGGACCAGGTCATGGTATCATTGAATAAAGATTTTTTTTTTTAATAATTTTATTGAATCATAATTATGTACATTGGTGCAATCACAGGGCACGATTCATATACATTCAGAAATATTTTGATCATACTGTTACAGATATCCTTCATGGCATTTCCTTGATCACTATATA